>RJWM01007788.1:0-76238 GCA_004363535.1 Dasyprocta punctata | reverse complement strand
TACTAGGTATAAGAAACTTAGAAATGATTTAAAAGCATATCAGCGGAGTCTTGTAGGTTATTTGTAAGTATTTTACTATGCCATTTTATAGAAGGTACTACAGCACCTGGGGATTTGTTAACCACAAGGAGGACACCAAGGGACAGCAGTGTTGCCAGCTTCTACTCCTAAAATGCCACTTTCATCACGTTGTCCTTCTTCTAGAAAAGAAAATCTTCCTTCCTGATTGATCCATCTTGGATTTAGATGTCTTTCTCCTCTACTCCCCTGCCTCTCCATCTGTCCACCTACCTCCAGACACCTAAGTGAGGGGTTTGCAGACATCAGAGACAGCAGCGGGGCTGTGACCTGGCCCTCAGACTGAGGGAGAGCTCCAGCAGCAGCAGGGATGCAGGCCCAGATACGGGGAGCCCTGGGGGATCGGGCGGCTGGGATCTGACCTGCGTCTCCAAGTGTGCACTGTGCTCTAGTCTGGCAAAGCTGAAGTCACAAGAGACGCCCCGGAGGGAAGGACGGTATAAAAAGAGCAGATGACAGCAGGGCGTAGCATTTGGGAGCAAAGTCTGGAGAAGCTGGAGCATGGGCTGAAGTCGGACCGTGGGAGGTGTCACCAGTAAATCTGGGGTGCAGGGCTCGGCCCTTGGGTCAAATCCTGGATGCCAGAGGAGGTTACTAAACCTTGTTTTAAGCAAGGACAGAACACTATGCGATTTCCAAAGAGAAGATCAGGTTAACGTAAAAAGATTTCATGGTTGCTAAAGAGAAGTGGAAAAATATAGACAAGTAAAAATAAGGGACCAAGAATTCTTTGGCCCAGAGATGAGCATGGGTGACATCGTCGTGTTAACATCTTAACCACTGCTTTACACAGCTTCTGTGCCACGAAGGCTCACTATGTCCCACAGACTCTGTGTCCTCCTGGTGACACCATGTCAAAGGGCTTCTCGGGGCACAGCTGACGGGTGACGGGGCTGGGCTGTGGATGCGAACTGTGAACCACAGCACCTGGGTTTGCAGCGCAGGCCACACCGCTGCACAGTGGTCCAGATAAATGAGCTGGATGCAGTCACGCATACGGGTATGGGAGAAGGGCCTTGTTTAAGGTGGAGTGTGGAGTCCTGATTCTCTGGACCGGAAATGGAAAACAGAATTTTGGTGAGAGAGGGGAGACGCCATGGAGGGAGACCTTAGAGAGGCAGGCACAGCAGGCCTCGATGGCTGTGTGCGCGCATCTGCATGTCTGAAATAGAGTCAAGGTGCAGCAAGGATGAGACCAACCACATGGGTTCTGCCCCACGCACCTGGCTGCCATGGGAGGGACGTCCCGGAGAGCAGGAAGGTGCTGAGTTCACTGCGGGACAGCACAGAAGGGCGCTGTTGGCCAGGGAGAGGTGAGCAGGGCCAGGTGGGGCCCCAGGTGGCAGACAGCAGGGTCAGCTGTGTTGGTTCATATTGCAGTCAAAAAGGAGGAAGTTGCCAGGCATGGAGATGCTTGCCTATAACCCAGGAGGAGGCTGAGCCTGGCCAGAGAAACTTATTGAGATCCTGTCTCAAAACTACAAAATAAAAATGAAAAAGGTTTGGGGAGGCAGCTCAGTACAAAGGCCCTGACTTTAATCCCCAGAACTGGGGGTACGGGGTGCTTGCAGAGGAAACTTAGAGACACAATCAGAGAGGACAGGGCTGTGAGCTGGATGATACTGTGGGACTCCAGTCCTAGGGAGTGGCCTCACTGCAGCAGGGGCATGTGACAGGAACAGGATGAGCGGAACAATTCTCCCCAAATCTCTGCTTCCTCACCTGCCTTTCAAAATCATTCTACTTGTTCACCTTTGGGTCCCCTGACTGTCCCCGCCTGGTGCTCTAAGGCCTCTTCCTGTTCCCTCCTCCTCCAGCAAGCCTTCTGCTTCTGAGACTTTGTTGATGTGGCCACCCTGCCTGCTGTCACCCTCACTGCGAGCCACAGTGGCAGGGCCTTTGCCCCTTCATAGCCCTGTGGTGCCTGATAACGAAGTGCTGTTTAATTGGTTGCTTGTAACCCACAGCACTTATAATGTTTTACTTGCATAGTTTGGTCTTTTAAAAATATTCTTTCTCTATACACCAGAAGCTCCTCTGCCCTTTTTAGCTTAGTCACAGCTTTGTAAATTCTTCCCACGATACACTTTTCCCTGTTGGGCTGGCATTTTGCAACACAAGCAGCCCGAGAGCTGTGACTTATTTTCTATTCACTTTTTTGTTCGCATTTTCCCACTGGTCCCTATTGCCATACTCTGCCAATTCTCCTTTTGCCTCCAAGTTGTAAGAATCCCGATCCTGAAATCCCTGGAGCATTTTTCTGGCATGCCATGCTTGCCTAACCATTGAAGTCTTTACAGATGTCCGTCCACCTGAGGGCACGAGGATGGGTGTATTCTACTCTGCACTGCTTTTTGGGCACAAAATGTGATGGCTTTCAATCCCCCATCTTGGCAACTATGATGGCAGGCATCGGCTCTTGATGCAAACTTCACAACTCCATCCTTGACTTCTTTCAGAACTTATAGGTTCCACTGAGCTTAAGAAAGAATCCTGACCCATGTACATGTGCATATGTGAACATACAGGTATATATGTGGATGTAAGGAGGAATACTAGTAAACAACAGCTGTACTGAGAATGGCGCAGATAATAACTATCATTTTCTAAATACTCACAACATGGCCAGTCGTATATAAAAGACCTCATAGACATTGGTTCATTAATCTTCCCTTCCCTGTCTGCCTCTCTCCAATGCCCTGTGGAATCATGGGCTTGCTCTAAAATCACAGCAATGCCAGCTGGGCTCCTTGGGCTTCCCCAAGAAGTGGGTAGACCCAGGCTGTCTCATCTTGGGGAAGCAATGACATTTGTCTTTCTCCCAGATACTCAGGGCCTCTGGGGCATATGCTGTGAACATTCTACTGCAGAAGCAATGGTTGATGGGGTTCTAACTAATTAAAAAGAGGAGACAGAGTTTAAGAGGAAAAGTTTCCTTAAAAAGAATAAGCCTTCTTGCCAATTTGAGTTTTTAAACTTCTACTTTCACTTAGGCCTATCAACATTCGAGTTGGGAAGTGGTAGAAAACCAACAGCATTGATGCTGGAAAAATAGAGACATCCTGACTCCCTATTTGTCTAAAGTGCTCGGGAAAGTTTTCAATTAAATAAATAAGAGAGGGACCTTCACTGAGACATGTGATTGGAGGTCCAAGGTCAGCTGAGGGGTGAGCAGCACTGGAGAGCCAATGAGGTTCTGATCCCAGTGGAAGTTAGCAATAAAAGCCTTGTAGAGCATGGTCCATCCTGCACTGGGCAACACTGTCCTGCTTTGAAAAGGCACAAGAGCACATGCTGACACGAGCATGACTTGAAAAGGACAGCCTGTGGGAGGGGTGAGGGGCAGGAGGAGACAGCTGGGCTAGGGAACTGGAGGCAATGGCAGGGAGGATCTCTGTTTCCTGCTGAAGGATGCATGCTTCTGTTGGCTCAGGCTGCCGGCACAGGATACCTTTAGCCTCAGTGGCTCAGACACGGAAATGTCTTTCTCATGCTGTTGGAAGCTGTGAAGCTAAAGATTAAGGTTGTGGTGGGTTCAGTGCCTGGTGAGGGCCCCCTTCCTGGTTTGCAGGCAGCAGTCTTCTTGCTGTTTTGACATGGCCTTTGGTACATAGCAGACAAAGTGAGTTCTCTGTATTGTCTTATAAGGACACCAATCTTACCAGAGCAGGGTCCTCCTCTATGATCGCATTTACTCTTAATTATGTCCTTGAAGGCCTCGTCTCCAAATATAGTCACACTGGGATTTATGAGTATGAATAGGGGAGGGGAGTCGGGCAGATGGGTGGAAAGGTAAGGGCGGGGCCAGTGGAAAGAGGAAACAGTTAGGAGGGACAGCCAGAAAGAAGAGAGAACTAGTGGGGCTATGGAGGGCAGTTTTGATGATGAGACTAGAAAGAGCAGCCATTTCTCAGTAAATCAGCAGCAAGGCTCCTGGGAGGCTGAAACAGGAGGATCACAAGTTCAAGCCCAGTGTTAGAGTGAGGCTTAGTGAGACCCTATTTCAAAATTTAAAAAGTGACTGGAGATGTATGTAGCTCAATGCAAAAGTCCCTGGGTTCAATCCCCAGTACTAGAAAAGAAACCAGGAGCAAATTTATCTAAGGGGGAGTAGGTTTGGAACTTAGGAAGAGTAAAAACATCCAGAAGAACTTCTATGAAGTTATGTGAAGGCTGCCAAGCAAAATCAAAGGCCCAACTCAAGTGAGCCACCATGACTGCCATTGGACATTGGCTTAAATGTCACCCCTTCACAAAGGTCTCATCTGACCACCTGTCTTAAGTTTTGCACAGCACTTAACCATATGATGATTAAACTTTCATCCTACCACTCAAAGAATGTAAATTCCATGAGACCCTAGATCTTTTTGCCTTGCTCATCCCTTTATTTTTTTAAAAAAATAACTGATTTATTATTTGAATTTTTTTGAGATAGGGTCTCGCTATGCAGTTCAGGCTGGTTTTGAACTCTTTATAGAGCTCAGGCTGGTCTTGAACTCACAGAAATCCTTCTGCCTCAGCCTCCTGAGTGCTGGAATTACAGGCATGTGCCACCACACCTAGCTACTTTAATGTTTTAGGTCACATTTTACAATTAAATTGAAAATAGACTTCTGAGTAAAAATCTATACAATTCAGTGGATAAGTGCAATGGAAATAAAAGAAAAATACAAATCTTCCAACTGCTCACACATTTTTTTTTTTAAGAGTAGGACAATATATTGGAGGAAAGGAATGGGTAATAGCAATGGGGGGAATAGCAATAGCGCCTGAGACTGGTGAGATCCCGAATGGGTTGACTCTTCACTTTATTTTTAAGGCTTAGGGTAGTGCCTAGCACAGCAAAAACTGCAGATAGTGGCTAAATGGGCAAATGACTCCCTCGTGCCACCAACTGGAAGAATTATGTGACAATCTGCCATTGTCACTCAGGTTCCCAGAAACAGAAGAAATGCGAGGGGAAGACATCCAGGGCTGAGCGTTAGCAAGCCAGGAAGGACAGAGTCAAGGACAGGAGGGATGAAGGGCACTGGTGAGAACTCGGGCAGGACAAGGAGGGGACCGTGACAAGGAAGAAAGGCGAAGAGGTGAGTGGGGAGGAGGCAGGTCTCCCGGGAATGAGCTGGGACTAACATACTCTGGAGTGGTAGACAACTGGGTGGGAGGGGACAAGTGGCAGGAATGTCCCACCGAGTCCATGCGATGGGTGTCCAGTGTGCAGGAGGTGTGATGCTTCGCTCGCGGAGTCACGGCGATGCAGGGCTGCCTGACCTGCCGTGTGGTCCAGGACTATGAATTCTAAGAGTGCCCTGGTACCAACAGAATAAAGTGCTGCGTGGTCCAGCATGTTTAGAAAACGCTGATTCGCCATATTACAAGACTTCCACAGACCTTCAAAATACTGAAGAAAACTCCCAAAAGAGAGGTTAGTGGTTCTCAGATTTATTTGACTGGTGAATCCTTTTTTTATTTTCCTCCATGAGGATCTTCAGGGTCTACTGTTCCCCTTAAACAGAGGTTCTCAAGGTGAGGTCCCCAGAACAGCAGCAGCATTGGGAATCTATTAGAAATGCAAACTCTCTTTTAATCCCAGCACTCGAGAGGCTGAGGTAGGAGGAGCATCGTGAGTTTGAGGTCAGCTTGAGCTACAACGCAAGCTCAAGGCCGGTCAGAGCTACATAGTGTGACCCTGCCTAGGGCCGTGAGTTTGGCTCATTGGCTTACACGCCTGTCTGGCAGGCGTGAGGTTGTGAGTTCCATCCCTGGTGCCGCAAAAAAAAAAAAAAAAAAAAAGGCAAAGTCTCAGGCCTCGCTCTAGATCTAACTAATCCAAAACTCTGGGAGTACAGCCAGAAATCTGTTTTTAACGAGTGCTCCAGGTACTCCTGATGGACGCTAAAGTGTGAGAACCACTGAGCTAGAAAATTCTTTGGGAGGCTGATTCATATTCATAGTTAGGAAACACTGTTGGTTAAGGGGTTGGATAAGTCATTCATGATCATGCTGAAATCATATAGCATGACAGCAAAATTTGAAACAGAGTAGAAACTTTGAGTTCAATGGTAATGTGCAGGCCACTAGGCTGCAATATTTAATATTAGTTTAATTAATGTAACATCAAAATTAACAAAAAATGATTTTGGATTGACTTTTTCTCCAGATTATGCATACTGTATGTCTCTCTGCTAGCATGAACCAAGAACTGAGTCCTTCCCAGCATATTTTTCAAGTTGTTGAGGAGGAGGGTGTAAGAAAAAGAACTGGATTTGAAATATATTTCCTTTCTTTTCCTTTCTCCATTTCTCCTTCGACAGAGAAACTAAAAAGGTAATTATGGGCACAGTAACAACAAAAAGGGAGAATACAGATCATTTGTAAGCTACATCATTAGCTCTTGAATAACCAAAAACTGACCCTAAGTATCTCTGTGGCTGTATAAACTCATATTTAAAAACTGATGTTAAAACCAGTGATTTGATAGCCTGTGCAGTGATGCTTGGCTGTAATCTCAGCTATTTGGGAAACTGAGGCAGGAAAACGTTAGCCTGGATAATTAAGCAATTTAGTGAGGTCCTTCTCAAAATAAAAAGAGCTGCGGCAGAGTACTTTAGTATGTACTAGGGCCTGGGTTCAATCCCTACTACTATACAAATTCTTAAAAAATCAAGTAAAAACAAATTATTTGAAAAGAGCTTTTTACGTCAATTCACTTAGAAGCAATTCAGTTGCTTTGAAAATAAAAGGTTATTTTGTTAATACAGGTACTTTCCAGAAGGTACAATGTTTAAGAGTTAAAAAATTGAACTGACTTACTCCTTTGCAGAATAATTTGGAAATGTTCTTACCAGACATTTATAGTTTGTAGAAGAGCTGTCAAAAATAACTCAGCTATATGAACATTTCAACTGTACAATGAAAAAAAAAATTGAAAAAAAGAATCTGGGTACATGTTTTCAAAAGTAAGAGCTGAATCTAAGCCTAAGTCTAAAATGCATTTTTGACTCAGAGTTTTCTTTAAGAAGGAGGAAGAGACAAAGGCACTTGAGCAATTATGCAGAACTAAATGATCAAGGCTTTTAAATGAGTTGAGCTTTAGCTAGAAATATTCTTAGTTTCTAATGCATTTAGACGTATTAGAAGTGAAAGAATAGTATTGTGTCATGATTTGCATGAACACAAAGGCTTAATTAGAAAAGAAATGGTAAGAGGTGCCCCTGATTTTGTGAGGTGGAAGTCTGCAGAACTCCATTTTATCTCACTCAGCCCCAGCTCATCTCCCAGCAGCAGACGGGACTGGCAAGGGCCCAGGGACGGCACTGGTCACGAACTCCCATGGCGATTTCTACTAAGTGGAGATAACTGAACAGGGTGCAGGTTACAGTAAATCCACTGTTCCATAGAAAACCACCTACATTTCTTTTGTAGCTCATATGACTTGTGCAATCTTTGAATAATTCATTTCTCATATACTTTGCATCTTGCAAATGTTATATTTTCAGTGGCTGAAAATGCTTCCTTCGGAAATTTCGGCCCTCATGTAGGAACTACTACCAAACATCACTTGGGCATACTGCGCGCAGTAAGGTCCAAAGTCAGAGGATGCCAGATCCTAAACCTTCTGTCGCTAACTGAGAAGGGCACTTCTGACCAGGAAGGGGCGGGGTTAGATCACATTGCAGATGATTTCCTTTCAGCACTGTGAGTTCCAGGATTGCATGGGGAAACGTGCTGCCCTTCTCGATGACCCTACATGTGAGAAAAAGGAGACAGCCCTGCAAACCACCTAGGTCCTTCTGAAACGATAAGTGACCATTGTCAGGTGAGAAAAACAGTAAGAAAGGGAAGTAGAAGCAATCTGAAACTTTGCAGGCAATTTCCTTTCCGAAAATGACTGGGAGACTACATATGTAAGGGTCCCTGATGCAAATTGTAATGACTAAGACATTTTAAAAACTTCACATGCCATATCACACAGTTGGAAGGTAAGGCCCATATTTTTTCATTGTTAATCTCTCTCCTCTAAATCACTCTGGCAGCTAACAGGGGACCCACCACTTAGCAAATATGATAAAAAATAAGAATTTTTAGATTTTTAAAAATTTATTGCAGTGAAAGACCCACTGCCATTAATCCCCCTCAAATTCTTCCCCTTGCACTAAACATACCCCACTGTACTTGCCACTTTCTGAAGAAGTTCCAGAAGTTGCTATGGTTTAGATCTGGGGTGTTCCCTAAAACCCTCATATGTTTGGAATCATGGGGCATTACACTCATCTGGGATTGGATCATGGTACATTACACGCATCCATATTTGGATCAGTCCACTGATCAATGCATAGCTGAATGTGCTGTTAGGAGGTAGGGCCTGGTCGGAAGAGGCGGGGCACTGGGCGTGGCCTGAAATGGTGTGTCTCCCTCCCCAGCTCTTCCCTTCCCTCTGCTTCAGGGCCACCATGACGTGAGCAGCTTTCCTCCACCCAGCCCTTTCTACCGTGTTGTTTCTGAGTTTGAGCCAGCCAACCATGGACTGAAACTTCTAAAACTGTGAGCCAAAATAAACTTGTCATTCTATAAGTTGTGGGTGGTAAGTATTTTGTTCTAGAAACGAGAAAGGCACTAAGATAGAAGTGCTCTTTGGCAAGTGTTCTTAGTTGTGCTGTGGTGGCTGCCTTGATGTCCTGAATCAATTCAAAATAGTTAACTTTCATGCTAACTTGGGAGAAGAGTCGGAGGGTGAACAGTGCCAGATTCTGTAGACAAGGTGGAGGAGGACACGCCGTGATGTTGCTGCAAGCCTGGCTTTCTGTGGGATGGTACTCAGCAGCAAGATTCACTATATTTTTGGTCACATCTTGTAAAAAAGAGGACTTCCATCACTGCTTCGGAAAGTGACAGAAAGTGTGTTCAAAGCGAGGGGAGACGTTTTGCGAGATTAATGGCAAAGTGTCTTTTACTATAATAATTTTTAAAATGTAAATATGCACCACATTTTTTCTACCACACTGAAATATTACAATCCTGCCATTAATTTGTTTTCCTGTGTCCAAGTATAAATTTGAGTAAAAGTATATATACTTCTTTTGGATGACTTTATTTTTGTAGGGTGGGACAGAGTAAGTATTTTTTCCTTATTCCATAGAGTGGCTAACAGGATTAGAAGAGATAATGTATGAAAGATAGATGAGGATTCAATGAGATAATATCATGCAAAGACCTTGAAAACCAGCCTGGCACATAGAATCACTGGACTGGCGTAACACTGAATTCTTACACCAACTTCATTACTCTCTTTGCATAGATAATGAACTCAATGTTGAGGAACATGTGGTTAACAGTGAACTCAGGGTTCCAAGGAACCAGAAGACCAAGTTTTCCACACCCCGCATAAGAGGGGTGGAACATACAAGACTGTTCATTCCATCTCATGGTGGCACAAGCCTGCTTAACGCAGACCTGTCAGCTTTTCCTAGTATTCCTAGTAGTCGGCATCGAGTCCTCTCAACCGTACCATGTGACAGCATGGTTGATGCTGGGTGGGGTTTGATAGCTCATTTTTCTGTTGATCCGATGAGAACACAGGCAAGTAGACCCGTTTCCTACCGTTCCTACCTATCTCTAGGAAACCAGTAAGTGGGTTCTAGCAAGACCCCAGCTCCTTGGCCCGCAGCCAGGAGGAAATGGACCTGAGCAGGTGCTGACCCTCCCAGGTGCCCCTCTTGGCCTTCAGATGTTCCCCTAAAGAAGCCAAGGCAAGGATTAAAAGCTGGCTTGGCCTCTCTTTCCATCCAGGATGGGACAGTGCCAGAAACCAAGCAAAAGACCCGAGGCTTGGAAAGACCAGGCGTTTACTTGAGAGTGTGTGCGTCACTGCCAT
Source organism: Dasyprocta punctata (assembly GCA_004363535.1). Lineage (NCBI taxonomy): Eukaryota > Metazoa > Chordata > Mammalia > Rodentia > Dasyproctidae > Dasyprocta > Dasyprocta punctata. The sequence continues at coordinate 66,286 of RJWM01007788.1, read as the reverse complement.
CTGCTGGCTGGCACGGGTATCGGAGCAGCTCCGAGGCCGCTTCGCGGTGTATAGGAGGAAGCCCAGTCATTCCCACGGTAGGACCCAGCTCAGCGATGCGGTCGCATCACTTCACAGCTCAGGTCCGAGTGGCTCGGGCTGGGAAATCCCACGACAACCGTGCCCAGGAGGCCCTGCATGTGAGTCACGGAAAGGTCAAGCTGGGAAGCATCTTTGAAACAACATCAAATTTGATCTGTTCCCAAAATGATTGATCTAATGGGTTAGGAAAAGTATGTAACCATCAGGCTAGAGCATCTGGTAGAACTTGGACCCTCTTGTCAATGGTAAAAAGTACTTACAGGGAAGTGAAATTACCATCTGGCTTTACTCTTATTTATTTATTTATTTTTTTGCATCAGGGACCAAACTCACTACTTTGTACCTGCTAGACAGGCGCTTAAACCACTGAGCCAAACTCCTGGCCCTGGCTCTTTGAGGCAGGGTCGCACTATGTAGCTTAGGCTGGCCTTGTGCTCGCGTTGTAGCCCAAGCCGGCCTTAAACTCACAACGCTCCTCCTACCTCAGCCTCCCTAGTGCTGGGATTAAAGGCGTGCGCCACCACGCTTATCTTTTTACTCTTATGTTCTGCAAAATTCTGAGTTCATGTATCCAACAATTATTTTTGGGAACTTATACTGTCTGCAACCAAGGTTGCAAAAATGAATCAGCGTAGTCCTTTATTCTTAATAATGTCCTGTGGCTATCCTTGGTGTGCTCACTGTATGCTGAGCGTATGCGTCCATTATATCTCATTTAATTCTCAGAATACAACTAGGACTGCCATTATCTCACTTAGAATTATCTCATTTTCTTTTCTGACACTTCAGCAAACTGTTTCTTTTATACTTTAGAAAACTGAAGCTTAGAAATATTAAGTCATATAGTCAAGCTAATACCGTTAGATAGTGGAGTGGATGGGTTTGGGAGAAAAAGGTTAACACTATGGACAAATGCAGTCTTTTTATTTTCAGACAGAGAGTCTTGATTGTTTTTCTTTTCTTTTCTTTTCCTTTTCTTTCCACACATTTTCTGTTCCGTTTGCCACAAATTTCCAACAAAGCGGAAGTGCTATGAAAGCAGTAAGTGAAGATAGCAGGAGAAGCTTGGGAAAGATTTATTGGGAAGACTATAAATCTAGCTGGTTAGCATTCTCTTCAGCTCCTAAGTCTTCTTCTTAACAGAAGCCTTAGTGTGGGCAGCAAGGTCTGAATTGTCAGTTTTCATTGGATAGAAAACTAATCCAAATTTTGGTTGACAGAACAGAGCATGTGTGAGTAATAGATCTGCTCAGCAAGAGCTTAAAGATAAGCCCGATGTTCTGATCCCAACAACCTGAAACCATTTTTAATTTCTCTTTTCTCTCTTAGTGTAAGAGTAGGTTGCTGGTGTTGGCACAGAGGCACCTAGGATGTCTGGGGAAGGGGGAGAATCATGGAAGTTGGTGGGAGAGCAGAAACTACTTTGCTGAGTACCTATGCCAAGTGCTCAGAGTTATGGAGTGGGCAAAGCGAGCTACAAGTGTACTTAGGGGAGCAGAATAGCCAGCAGTGGGGTCTGGTAGTTGCCTGCTGGATTAGAATCCCGGCTCTGCCAGTAGCCCTGTCTTGGACCTTGCACAGGTCACATAACCTTTGCAATCTCAGTTCTTTCTCCTGCCAGATGGGCACATGATACTATTTGCCTCCCTGTGTTCTTTGGGGAGAGGGAGATTTGGTGAGATACTGTGATCTGGCCACTGTTACTTGCTCTTCTAAATTTTATCATGGCTATAACCAGTGCCTAGGTGCTCAGAAGCAGGTAGGATATGGACAGAAGTCCCGAGCAGTAAAGTAGCACAGACCAGAACCGGGGTGGTGCCTCCCAAAAACCTGCCTTTTCTTTTTTTCTTTTTTCTTTTTTTTTTTTTTTTTGTGGCACCGGGAATTGAACTCACAACCTCGCACCTGCCAGACAGGCGCTTAAGTCACTGAGCCAAACTCCCAGCCCTAAGAACCTGCCTTTTGAGATGTTGGATACCACTTACACAACCAGGGGTCTGACAGATGTACTCTTATTTTTCCTCTCAACAGAACTTGCAAGGCAGGTTGGAGAGATACTGTTGTTCTCATTTTAATAGAAGAAATGGATCCCCAGGTGACTCGGCTAGAATGAGGGATGTTTTTCCAACCAGTGCGTGGCCTCTAGGCTACCCACATGGGGACCACCAAGCAAAGAACCTCATGGAATCACATTTGTGTATCAAACTACCCTGTAGAGAGTGGTATTCAGATTGTTTCTTGGAAATAACTGACACCTGAATTTCCTGGAAGGAGCTCCAACCTGGAATTCCCTGGAAGGAATACAACCAGAAAGGGAAGAACTTTTACCACCAGTTCCATGGCAGATTTCTTCTACTGAAATTTTCTTCCTAATAAATTTTGATGTTGAAAGGAGAAAAAAATTCATTTTAAAATCAACCAACTACTCATCAGCTAATGGTCTTTTGGTGGTAACATATTGGGCAAAATTATTTCCTGATTGTTATGAGTGATGGTGAAGCAGGACATGAGGGAAGATGTTTCAGAGAACTAAGAAGAAATACAAAGAATGGACAAGGTATTAGAAATACAAAAAGTAATGTTCATCTAAGAAAACTATGAAAATGTCACCCTGAGACTGGGCTTGCCAATGGTCAGTAAAGAACGTTAGAGGCATTTGATGAACAATGAGCACTAAAATTGAACTGGGAGGCTGTTGGTCTAAGGACGTTTACGTCCTTAAAAGATTTTTTTTGGTGAGAAATTTGAAATAATTGTGTCAGTCAGTTGATAAAATGAGCTTTTGAAAAGCATAGTTGGGTCGAGGGATATAGTTGAGCAGTACAGTGCCTCTCTGGCAAATGCAAAGTTGTAAGTTAGATCCCTGGTACCAAAGAAGTAAATAAAACAAAAATGAAATGAAATGAAATAAAATGAAATAAAATAAAATAAAAATAAAAAAATAAAAGTATAGTTGAAAATGGGGTGTGGTGGCGCACACTCATAATCCTAGCACTTGGGAGGCTGAGGCAGGAGGATTGCTTTGAGTTCGAGACCAGCCTGGGCTACATAATGAGTTCAAGGCCGGACTGAGCTGCATAGTGAGACCCTGTCTCCAAACAAACCAAAGGGAACCAAAAAAGCATAGTCACACAGTAAATTTTTATGGTAATGTAACACTTTGATAATATTTACTAAATTAATTTCTATTATGAAGTAGACACTTGATTTTGTCCCAGTAGTTTTTTTCTTTTTTTCTTTTGTGGCACTGGGGATTGAACTCACAGCCTCATCCCTGCCAGACAGGTGCTTAAGCCACTGAGCCAAACTCCCAGCCCTAGGTTTTTGAGGCAGGGTCACACTATGTAGCTCAGGCCGGCCTTGCGCTTGTGTTGTAGCCCAAGCCGGCCTCAAATTGTCCCAGTAGTTTAAACATGGGGTTATTTCAGTGATGCATCTGAACTTGGAGTTGGATGAATGGAAACTCACAGTGCGGTTCATAGAAGAGAAGGACCTGGGATCCCAGGAGGAGCAGGGCAGGCAAACGAGTACCTGATGCTGTTCACAAGTGCTGAGCTAATGAGCAACTACAGAACGGCCAGCTGCTCTGGGCTCCTCTGTGAGTTCAGTTACACTGGACGTGAATGAGGCTTCTCATTGCTACTCATATGAATACTAGAAATGAGGCTAAAGCCACAAAGCCCATTCGGCCTTCTGAATCCCAGTGTTTCCTCGATTAACCTGCTCAGAACCTAGGCAGCCACGTGACACTTCTCTCTTCTTGGCCTACCCAGCAAACCCTTTCCTAGGTTGTGCGAATCTTACCTTCTAAATACCTCTCAAACCCTTCTGTCACTGTGTCCCCTGCCACTAACCTAACCCTGGCAGTATCTGCTCTTGCCTGGAGGATGCTAAGAGCCTTCCTGGGACTATGCTTTAGTCACCCTGGGTTCTTCTAATCACGTCCCTTTGTGCCACCAGCGTCGTCCTTTCAGGGCACCAATCTCACTGTCGCTGCTGCCCCTTCCAGGTCCTGCCTTCGCATCCCCCTGAGGGTGAAGACAGGTGCCTGTCACCACAGCCTCCTCTCTTGTCCCCTCCTCTCCCTCTCTCAACTCCAGCCAGCTCATCCTTCAGCCCTCAGCCTTGGCTCCGCCCCTCCCGGCTTGGCAAAGCCTGGTTCCTCATCGTTCTGCCCAGAACAGTCTCCGTTCTCTTCCTCTGTCGCACTGCCTCTCCATCACTTGGCTCTCAGAGGGTCGCACTTTCTCTGGAACCCTGAGCCCAGTCTTGGCCATTTGCTCCTGTTTGGTTCAGGCTACCTGAGTCCTACATTCCTTATCCTTCGAAGCACTAATCTCTGTCAGCTGTCCATTTATTCCATTAATGTCTGTCTCTGTAGTCATCAACTCAGGGACCCGGGGACTCTTAATGCTCTTTCTCAACATTGTGTCTGTAGCATCTAACACTGTGTTTCCCATGCAGCAGGCACAAATAAGTATTTGTTGACTTAGTGGAGGAGCTTCATAAGCGATAAACTCATCAACACACAAAACATTAATTACATCTGGTACATTTTTTTTTAATGACTGAGAAGCCAGGAAAAATGAGTTCTCACTTTCGTACGAGTAAGCTGTGAAAATGAGCCACACACACTTGCATCCGAGACTCTCCCTTTTATTTCCAATAGGCTTCATCCTAAGCATGGAGAAAATAAACGCACTGTCTGCTTGGGAAATTCTAAATCACAGTCCAAAACAAGGTTCACAAATGCAACTAGTAAAGAACTAAAGCCTCAGTGAACTGATGGTTTAGAAGCATCCTTCTAGTGACTCAAAAGCAATGCAAATGGGGGAAAAAAAGAGATCTTAGTCAAAAACACCATTTTTCAGAACTACAAAACAATCACTCTGCTTTTAGAACTCTAAGACATAAAGAATCCGTGCAAGCAACTGTTCTTGCTAAACAGAGAGCCAAATGGAAGTTTAATTTCAGAAAATTCTCTGATTAATATGTCTCTCTCTCATTACTCTCACATTTAAAATAAATTGCTTTGATAAATTACTTGATGCCATAAAGTCCTTAATGCATCATTCAATGCATATTGAATTAAAGTTTTCATCACCTAGTAGAAGTCTAATTGCTGTTACTTTCCCAGGAGTTGAGTAGTATATAATCAGTACAATAATGACTGAATACGCACCTCCAAAGAAATATCTCACATCAGATTAAGTTGAATGGTCAGTAAATCACAGTTACTTAAATAAGTATGAACCCAGCCGTTATTGAACACCCCTACTATGCAAACAGGAAAATCATAGAGCTAGAAGAGAGACCTCTAGTGTGTGTTAGAGAACTTTGTATTGTGCTTCGGGCATAATTAATACAGCAAAATCGTCGCAGTCATTTGCTTACTCTGGTGGGAGATTTTCACCAACTAGTATTCACATCCCATTCACTTAAACACTTCTGCTCAGCAAATATCTGGCACTTCTGCTTAGTTAAGTACCATCTTCTTACAAACATAAGCCTAACCCAATGAAGTTTTCTTATGATGCCAAGTTTTAAAGTTCCATGGTCACCTTTGCAACCTAATTAGTAAACATTTAACCTACAGTCATCACGACAATAGCTAACCATTCCATTCTTTCCAGGCAGGCATCAGCGGGACTCCGGAGTCGAATGCTTCCAGTCAGTGCGCAGCCTCCTAAACACCAGCCCCTCATTTTAAGCCAAATGCCGCCGTAATATAAACGCGGAGAGGAAATCAGCATCTCGCCCATTATTCAGCAGACAAATGGATCCGCTACTATTTGAAATTCACCAAGTAGGCTAGCTATTAGTTTCCACAGTAATGCAGGTGAATTCCTTGATGCAGAATCGGATTTAATGAATCATTCTATGGCATCAGCCTCAGCCTTTAAAAATCCTTTATTTTCTCTTCTTCCACATTAAAAACACATTTGAGATACACACAGAAAATGTTTCTCTAAAACACACACTTGCACACAAAACAGGAGGTCTCTTAAGGAGTCTACTGCTGAGAAGGTAAAAGCATTTTGCTCATTTTTAATTTGCTAAAACAATCCAAGCATGCTTGGTACCCAGAGGGTATTCTCAAATAAACTTGTATCTGTAGCTGCCAGCTTAGTTGATTGAAAACAGAAGGCAAACGTTTCTTAAAGAATGAGTATGTTAAACTGTTATGTCTCTCCCAGTACAAGGATACACACACACACACACACACACACACACACGCACGCACGCACAGAAAGATTTGCTTGAAAGCAGACAGGTCTATGATCTGAAAGGCAGGGCAGCCTTTGCACCAGATTACTTCTGCCCGCTGCGGTGCACCTCTCAGCGAGGAAGCCAGGGCCACGAGCACACTGGACAGTTCCTGCGTGCTGTTCTCCACGTACAAAACCGACAGCCCCATTGCAACTTTGCTAACTTAGTTGGCTCCCGCCCAGCCGGCCCCCGAAGCACAGCCACGGTGAAAACGTTTTCATGCCGGAAAATCATTTCCACGACAGTGTAAGTGTTCGAAAGCACAAAGGCAGACACTGTCGGCCCGCGGTAGCTGAAGTTGCGTACGCGGGGCGGCCGTGCAGAGCTGGCGTCCAGGTAAGAGATTCCCGCACCACGGGTCTGGTTTCCTCTTTCTGGATGTGTTTGGGGCTCCAGCTCACTTTGGACACGAATTCACCACGACCCCCGCCCCGCCCCCGCCAACTCTACCCCGTTCTTTCCCCCCAGGAAGCGCGGATTCTTTATTCTCCAACCGGGTCCCTCTTGGGGGCAGGAGTGGAAGCACACTTCACGTTGCCATCGAGAGAGGCGGCAGGCTGCGGGGTGGGGGACACAGAGGTCAGGACAGAGCCGAACTGCGTCCCCTGCGCCCACCTCTGCGCCCCGAGCGCTGGTTGCGAAGGCGCAGGCGGGAGGCTGCCAGGAAACTGTCCCTTTAAGGGAACCTTGGCCGCCAGAGGGGAGGGAAGGATGCGGGCTCGGGACCCGGCGCTCCGGGCGCCGCGGAGCTCGGGCGAGCGCCGCAGAACCACAGCCATTACCTGCGGCGCTCGACTCTCCCCACCCCGGCGCCCCCGCGCGTCCCCGCCTCCCACGGAGACTTAAAATCCGGAGCCCGTGCCCTTTATCGGGGGAGGAGGTGGGAGGAAGAGGAATGAGAGCTTTTTAAAAATAAATGCAACGTTTGCACCCAGGGGCGGGGGGGTGGAAATGGGAGGAGATGGGAGGGGGCTTTAAAGGCGCCCGGGTGGGCGGAGGCGCGAGTCTGGCTCAGCCTGGCCGGAGACGGACGCGGACCGCGCTGGGCACCGGCCGCGGCGCACAAAGGGCAGCGGCGTGGCGCGGCCCGGGCAGAGGAGGAAAAGCGCCCCGGGCCCCATCCGCTCGGCAGCCACAATGGCGTCTTCCACCCGGTGGCCGGGGGCGCCGCCGCGGCTGCCAGCGACGGGGGCCGGCGCTGCCACCCCACCCCGACAGCAGCCGGCGCTCGGCCCCGGGAGCCCCGCAGGGCGCTGCGGGCGCGGGGCTGCGCCGGAAAGAAAGGACGCGGGGGGCTCGGCGGAGAGGGCGCGCGGGGGAGGCTGCGCGCGGACCGGCGGGCGGCGCGGGCGCTGCTCCGGGAGCCGCGGCGACTCCGCTTCCAGGTCCCGAGCCCGGCCCGCAGATCGGAGCCCGGCCCCGGCGCGCGGACTCCGGATCCCTGGCCGCCCCGGCTCTGGCCCGGCTCGGCCTCGCGCGCCCCGCTCCCGTGGCGGAAGAAAGGCGAGGAGCGGTCGAGCGGCCCCGGAGGAGGAGGCGGCGGCCGCGGGTCCGAGCGGATCGCGAGCCACCCGCCGCGGCTGGCTGTGTGTGCGCGAGTGTGCCGCGCTCTCGCCCCATGCCTGGCACATGCGTAAAAGCGAGTTGCGCCCAAAGTCCCAGCCATACCCTCCTTAGCAAATAATAACAAACCCAAACCGTCAGATCTTACCTGAAACATTGAAGCACAAAGTCTCTCTCCAAGTCCCCTTTTCCTTTTCCTCTCCCCCCTTTTCCGATTTCTCTCCCAGCGATCTGCTCGGCTCGCCACACCAGACAGAAATGCAATAGCTTGGCTAAGGTAGACAGAACAAAATACAGAGAAGAGTTGCTCCAGGGCTTCGAAACCCCTCAAGGCAAGGATCAGGATACAATTAGCTCATGCCTCTACCTCCAGTCTAAATCAATCTCCAAAATAAAACTTAAATCAAATTAACTGATCACAGGGCAGACAATTGATCTCCTTCAAAAAATAATGCTCTGCCTATACGTATAGAGAAATATACATATAAGATTTTTTTCCAGATTTTTTTTTGTTGGAAAAACAGTCTCATTCCAGCCTCCAACTTGCTTTTTACCCTCCTCTTGCACAGAAAAGCTGATTTTAATCGTTGTGATTAGTTTTGATGTAACGTTTCCGCGGGCGATTTCTGCAAATGGATGGAGTGTTTCTTTGCCAAAAGAGGGAAAAGCAGCAGATGATGATAATTATAAGGATTGTTGGTTGTTTCTTTTTATTTGTGTTTAGGGCTCTCGCTTCGCTTTCTCAAGTTGACCTGACATTGCTGTTACTCAGAGGTCGCACAACTTGTTGATGAGGATCACCGCCCTGTCTGATCAAGGGATAGGTGATAATTTGGCAATAAAGCAACACATTTTTTGGTTCCTTTGGCGACATAACGTCCCAAATGACGTAGATACAAATAAGCACATGCAGCCTGCTTTGCCCCAATCAAGTCTGAATCAGCGCCTGGGGGTGTTACACAAACTCATTTCAAATGTTCAGCCATGCAGAATTGTAAAAAGATTGAAGGAGTTACACCGCATTTTCTTTAATGGTAAAATTAAAAGAAAACCAAACCTAACATTAGGTGTAGCCAGGGACCTACCACTTATGTTTATTTGCTCAACCTTCTGAACATACCTCACCTCCTCCTCTCTTTTTGCTTCCCTCCACCTGGTGTCTTTCATGGAAGGGGGCAGTTTCTAAGTCCATTATTTGACAGAAGTGCTCCACAGAGCCAAAGACTTTAACATAAACACATTTCCCCAGCTTGCCGCTCTAGTTATGACCTCTCCTCGCTCCTCATCGCTTCTTCCTTTCTAGGTCTTTGTTCAAGGAGGTTGTCCCTGAGCCAGTTGTTATCTTAATTCTTTTTAGTTAAGAAGAGAGATTTGGTTATAAACTCAAGGGTCACCTCCTATTAATGTTATATCCTCGCAGGATACTTTTTGAAATAGTATGCTTTTGAGCACTTCACAGTTCATTAATTCAAAGACTTTGCTGACATTTCTTAAAAAAAAAAAAAAACCAGTTGTAAGGCCATGGGTACAAAAAAAACAAAAGGTATGGGGGGGGGAATCCTAAATAAAACCAGACCTGTCTTGCAAATACCTGCAACTGGCAGCATTTTCCAGGAAGTATTAACTATCATGTTATCCTTAAGATAAGCAACTGCTGCAATATTAGCAGAAAAGAGAAGAGCAAGCTTTTGAAAAAACATAGCTATAATGCTATAATGATTTGAAAGATTAGTGTTATAAGAAGAATCAGAGGCTGTTAGTAGTTATTTTTAAATGTATTAAGTTCATATGACAAGAGGATCTGCTTTGAGAATCCCACTGTCCTAGAAGGAGAAGAACTTGGCTTTGCAAAACAACACAAAAGAAAGTCACGCTATTCTTTGTACATTCTTGTAGTGATATTCCCTCAACTGCAACAAAATTTTAAAATGTCTGCAAAATGCTCAAATCGACTGAGCAAAAATTTTGTTCTTGCTCCTAAAGGGCACTGTTAGTTTTGGAAGATGCAAGAATATGGACCATGGCAGAAACATCCCTAATTATTTTCTCTGATGATCTAATACAGGTTAAATAGGTCTTATCTAAATTACTTAGAATCAGAGGAGTTCAGTTTTTCCCCTAGAGTTTGGAATACTGCATATACATAATGAGCTATCCTAGAGATGGGGCCCAAGTCTAAACAAGAAATTCATCTATGTCTCATATGTTACATAGCCTGAAGGAAATTTTATACAATGCATTTTATAATTTTTTTGCATGAAACAGTTTCATAGTGTGGAGTTTTTTTACTAGAGGTGTCAGGTTGGCACTCAAAAAGTTTCAGATTTTCGAACATTTCCAACTTTTGGATTAGAGATGGTCACTCTGTTCCTTAAAGATATGGCCTAAAGTGAATTTTAAGTAAAAAAAAAAAAAAAAAACTCATCTGGAAAGCCACACATCCACACATCATTGAACTAAATGATGCTAGTTAGGACTAAAATGTTGGAGTTGAAAATCTCCTTTGTAGGTGTCTGGTGCTTCACTATCACTTTCCGTATGAGGAAAGGAGAGCAAGTTGCCCAAGACTGAGGCCCCATCATGGACAGGGCAGAGGTCGCAAGGTGCAGGACTAGACGAAAGGTAAGTGGTGCCCCTAGAAAGCACAAAACTTCCCAAATTGTCACAAATTCTAAAATTGTGGTGACATGGCTTAGACCATAATTTTGAAATTCCTTTTCTGAGATTGTCCTCAAATCCTATAGCATGATCTTTTAAATACACTTGGTGGCAACAAATCTTTCCTCCTTGATAGATTAACTTTTGCACACAACAACAATAATTTATGTCAGGTCTAGGGTATAAGTGGATGATGAAGATTGTTTATGTTCGATAGAGGCATAAAATACATGACTAAAAAAAGTAAAGCAGTTTCTCTTATTAGCTTCTACACAGAATAGGGACAGTTCTCAAAATAGTTTAATCAAGGAAATCGGTGGCAAAGGACTTTACTTCCCAAGATAACTGCTCTGAAGGGGTACTATTCATTTAAATGAATCAAGATCCAAAACGCTCATTTTAAAGATCTTTGAATACATTAGAATGATAAACTTTCTCAAAAAGATGCTCTTTTTGACATGTTAAAGTGCCCCCAACTGTGCAGAGTTGATCACTGGCTTTGCAGAAATTCCAGTGGTATGTAGTCTACAGGTAAATTCTGTTTGTTGTGAGGGGATCTTAACTTTGTCACAGTTTGAAGGGACCTCAAAGTTGAGGTTGTAGGATAGAGATTCAGAGTCAAAGGTTATAGTCTAGAATGTAGCTAATGAGCAGTAGAAAATACTCTATTGAAAGTGCATTTTTTATTCTGCAATACAAAGAGATGAGTAAATCTTAAAACTTCCAAATCAAGAGTGATGGCAACTTATTTTTAATTTTAAAATAGATTGTTAATGAAGCAGCATGTGAAAAGCCAGTCCCTGTCTTGCCAAGGATGAGACACAAACTTAAAAGACTTTACTTCGATCAGCCCCTGCAATCACAAAATGACTGCAAACTACTTCTCATCTAATTAATACCTGTGCCACTGAACTTCTGTGTCTTGTGATTTCTATTGTGTTAGTCCCTCCCCCCATCATGAAGAAGCCAGGGAAAAGTATATTAAAAATCCTTTTAACCTCTTTTTCTTTTCATAAATAATTAAAGTGATAGCCAGCAGCCTAAGCACCATTAACAATCTAGAAGACAATGGAAATAACATTGTCAGCAAGAAAACAATGAGGAAATAAACACGGACCTCTGCTTTTGTCTTCTCACTATCAAAATAAGTTTACTGGTGTTTAAAGGCATGAAACCAATGGTAAGATATTGTGAAATGAAACCAGGAGCTTGACTGGAAGAGTTTAGCACTATGACCATTGTGAAAGGGAAAATAAGAGGAGAGTGGCAGTCCTGCTTCTAATGCTAACATAGGACAGCTCATTTGGTCGCATCGTAGTCACTGAACCCTCACATATCAAGTCCCCACAGAACAGCACAGCTTTGTCCAGGGTAGCCCTGCGGTATAATCTTGGTGTCGATTTGACAAGATGTAGATATTAGTTGCTGAGATGAAATGTGAAATTGAAGAGCCCTCCACTGAAGCAGCTAGATATCAAGATCAAATTTAAAAATCCCATTGCACTCTCCATTAGGAAGAGGACAGACGCCTCATTGCTTGGGTTCAACCTGGACCTGTGTGGACAGCACCGTCCATGTCGGCCTGCCATACACTGTCCCCTCATGGTGTCCATCGCTGCTCCATCAGCATCCACCTGTGACTGCCATGAGAGGTTCTGCAGCGTTGGAAGGCAAATCGTGCTGTTTTATTCTATCCCTGAATCAGTTTTGGTGGGGAGGAAATCACCTGTTTTTTATCAGCCAACCCAAAATGCCCTATAATGCTGTGGAATGTGCATATTTTCCTGGATTTCAATAGAAGCATTAATGAGCTTAAACTGAATGGGTTTGTGATTCCTGGAGGTTGGCCCCAGCCACCACCTGTTTATAATTAGCCTCTGGAAAACATCTTAGTTTTCGGTATCACTGCTGATGTGAGAGTTGGTGATAACTCACATTTGGGATCTTCGAAAGGTTGCAGATCTCCTGGTGGTTGTCATTTTTAGGAACCCATAATTCTGGCATAAAAATACACAAGTCCCTCCATGGACCCTTGAATCAATTCAGTCTTTCATGAGAATCTGTTCTCTAGTTGTCTGATAGGAACACCAGCTTCAATCTCGCATTCCAAAGCAACACAGGAGATGTATGGAGAAATAAAACCTCATCATGGTTAGATACTTTGGTTGCCAATTTTGATAATTTTATTCAGTAGAGAAATACATTCATCCCCAAGGGAGCAGATCAGTGAGGAAAATTTTAAGGAATTTGTATTTGTTACCAGCATTTAAAATACTTGCTGGACTGTCACCTTGTATATATTTTGAATGATTAATTGCAGGTAGGTTTTGTGATTGCAATTAAGTTACAATCATATTCCGCTGCCTTGATTTGTGGTAAGATCCTGAGTTTCATTAGCCATAGACTAAAAATAAAAATTTCCATGTTGAAGAATTGAGGTTAAATGAGATGTTATGTAGAAAGTGTTTAGAATTGTTCCTGACACACAGTAAGCTCTCAATGAATGGCAGCAGTCATCATCATGATGGTTTATAGTGGCTGTTGTATAAACAACATGGTTCCTGGTGACTTGTGACTGTTTAAATTGAAAGTACAGACTGATACCTATGCAATGGGAATTCCTGAGTTGTTGGAGTCTCTGTGGCTGATCATTTTTTAAATAAAATAATAACTAAATCATTTTATTATTTTATTTCATAAACCCCTCACTTTTTCGATGAACATAATAGGGTGAAATGAGATTTTTCTTTAAGGTACATTCTATATATATATATATATATATATATATTTGTGATGCTGCTTTACCAGGGAACACTTTCTTTCTGTTCCTCTGAGGATCCTTGATTTTGACAAGACTGCCTCACACATATAAAACAATTAATTAAGCATTTTGTGTAATTGCTTATGTGAGAAGTGAGACTTGACTAGAATTCTGCCACGAACCTCTTTCTTCATAATTATTTGCTTTTTGCCTTTCAGGAATTACAAAATCAGTACCAGCAAACACTTGAAAAACAGAATTTTAAAAAAAGAAAATGCAGTTCTAAATAAAGGGAGATATGAACGTCAGGGCTGATTCAAATCTTTAAGAGAAATAGTCCAATCAATCAATCATGTTGTCTCACCCCCTTTTTTTACATTCTCCAGTTTATGAGAATTCTTTCCTGAAGCTTCACACCTTACCATTTTCACATTGTTTTCATGTTCTCTGTTAGGCTCTCTGTTTTAAAGCTAGGCAGGGGCTGTTTCGAAGAAGCATTTTTAATAAGATAAACATTTCATCAGATAGTTCATACTATTGCATTTTCCAGTGTCTCATAGGAAACTGGCTGGCATTGAAGGTAGCTCTATTTGTAGCATAATGCATGCCACGCACAGTTCGCCCAGTTCAGAAACACTTAGCTTTGCTTCAGTGTTTCACTGTCTGAACCAAGGCCGCTCATGAGAAACCCCATAATACAGTTGAGGCACCTCGGGGGCACCATATACATTTCTGTAACTTATCTCTTCGTGCATCCGTGGGGTGTCAGAACCTCTCAGCTTTGCTAACCATAAAAAATTCGCCTTAAGCATATTACTAACTTTAAAACCCTAATGATATGGATGTCATATTTCAATTTTTAAAAAACCTTTCCCTACTCCACCCCTGACAAAAACCCTATAAAACTCATCCAATGGAATCATGCTATGGTTAAAAAACATAGAATTTATTTAAAAGAAGAAGTATTGTGCATGTACTATGGTTTTAAAAGTAACTCAAGAACAAAAATTGTGTGATCAAATAATCAAATGTGAAACAAATGAATTACTGTTCAAACTGTAATAAGGACCACTATAAACAAATTGCTACTGGAAGCAAGAGTTGGTGTACCTTCCTTAAAGTTATCAGGCAAGAAAAGCTTTTTTAGGGTCTTACTGAATATAAGCCTGATTAGTTAAAATGGTTATTGGGAAATGGGAAGCAAATCCACAGGACTATTCAACATAAGCATTTAAATGCTTTTGAGATTATTCTTAATAATAACATTAATAATGATAGTGATAAGAAATAATTATGACTGATGGTAGGAAACTTCCTTTGTGTAAGGACCATCTGGTTATGACAGCCAGACATGAAATTCTAAAATGAAACCCTCAATCTGTCCCTCTAAGGTTGCTTGGTAGATAATAGATGTCTTGATTTTTTTTTCTAAAGAAAAAAAAAATCCACTGTACCAAACATACTGCGGCTCCTGCTGAGAAAACAAAGTCTGTGCGTCTGCTTCTTTTCTAATTGTTGATGTCTCTAAACAAAAGAACGGCTCTGTGAAAAAGCTTAGAAGATAATGACAGTAACTCATTAGCCATTTATTTATTTATTTTGTTATTTATTACTGGTTCTGATGGTTAAAACATTATAATCCTACCACTGTTTATTTCCACAAAGTAGGGGATGAGAATTTCCCCAGGTTTCCTTCCTACAGTAGAACCTCCTTTTAAAAATTGGAGAGGGAGGAGTTGAGCAGGAGTTAAGTCATTGGTCTGCAACAAATATATAATTTAAAACTTATCTTTGTGTAGTAAAGTGAAATATCAATAAGAAAGCATTTAACTTGCAACTTGGAAAATGGTCAATATTAGGTGCGTTGTTTTCATATTGTTTATTGTACTTTGGGATTAGCTGTCTCTTAGTTTTAAGGTTTCTAGCCATCTCAAAATATAGTGGAAATCAAAAGACAAATACTATTTGACTCTACTTGTGAGGGGCACTTTGAGTAGCCATTCGAATCCACAGAGACAGCAAGTAGAACAAAAGAACAGGGAATACTTGGGGCTTAGAGGAGGGAAGGATGGGTACAAAATTTTGATTCTCTTTTAAAAATGGCTAAAATAGTAAATTCTTTTCTATCTTACCATAATAAAAATGAATTAATTACTCAAATACTGAACTCTGGAAAAATAGATGATGGGAAAAAGTACAATATTGTGAGCTTTGGGTCTTCCGAGCTAGATGAGATCTCTGAAAATGGATGCGTGGTGGATCTGAAGGCTTCCGGCCATGTAGGCAAAGCACCCTGGTGTTTGACAGTATTCTAGACATAGTCCGTGTGCTTGGCGTTGTGCAGGTGTGACCTCGACACTGAAAATACAAAATCACCAGCTTTCAGACTGGTGAAATAACTAATAATCAATTAAATGGTAACTAATAATGAGTGAAATAATGAACTAAGCTGGTTATTTAGAGTCATGAAAGCAAAACCTCTGTATTTTATGTTTCAGTTTATCTTAGGATTCAGCTGGTTTGGATGTAGCCACAGACACAGTTTTCTTGCTTCATTTCTTGTGGTCCTCTAGAGATACTTAGACCTGTCCATTCAGCCTAAATACCCACTTCCTTTTTCCTCATAGTAACTTGTTATACCTTTATCAGTAATCTTCTATTTTTCAGAAATGGAAACATACACATTTTGGAAACCTCAGATTTTAAAGGATAAGAACACATCTCCTTATTCTTCCTTCATTTCCTATAAGACCATCACTCTCTGATTTTAAAATCAATTCACCCTAAAAGCTGACCACCCTCTGTGGTTGTCTTTTATTATCTGTTGCAGTGGCTTTGTCAGACAGGTACCGGGCACTGATGGTGAGTGACCTATCACCCTCGGACTCAGAGCCTTGCCTCTGTTAGCTACTGGTATCATCAGCTCATCTGCCCTGGGCTGTATCTTGGCTCACTGAGAAGTACATTTAAGGGACAGGGCAGTCCTGAAAGGCTGGAGAAGGCTTTGCCTTGTGCTTGGTCTAGAAAGAATTAAGCCTATAGTAAAGACTTAAGAGAAAATGTAGATTGTAATGACCAAATTAAGCAACAAACGCAGGGTCACGGTGTCCCGTTCTTTTCAGGTTCATGGGAGTAGCAGTAGGTGGGGCTCACCATTTAGGCTGCACTTGAAACTATTACTCGCTTTCCTTTCTTGGGCTCTTAGAAGTCACAAGTTCTGGCTGTCACTCTCTAGAGAACTAGAAATAACATATTAAGATGACAAGGTTGAGCTTTACTCTTGGTAAATGTGTTTAATTTCAAAGCATCTTGACGCAGATTTGAGTCTGTATTTTCATGTACACTGTATTTAGCTTTAGCTTATTCTCACATTTCACCTAGTTCTATTATTTTTCTATTACAATTTTCTTTTTTTTTTTTCTAACTTTCTGTATTCAGACTGAAGAGGAATTACACTTGTTTAATTTACCAAACACTGTCATCTCCGTGACATCCCTTGGTCCTCTCCTCCACAGCTATCTCAGTTGCACCGAAGATGAGGAAAGCAAAAGAGTGACTCTGTGACATGGAGCAAGAGGAAGAACCCTCTGAGTCCAGTGCTCTTCCCACTGGATGAGCTCACACAGCTGTGTTATTCATAATGTCATTTTGCTGTCAGATTTCTCCTGTATCAACCCTTGGCTTCCTTGACAACAAACGGGAGGGTATACACACAGAATGAGATTTTCAAATAATTTTATTCTATGCCCAATATTCAGCAAGTGAAACAGGGTAAAGAAGCCAACCAATTTCTTTGTCCTTGGGATATCAATCTTCTCTGAAGACTTCTTATAGTTGCTGTGACATTACATCCTTAGCGGGACTCCTGGGGACCTTTAATGCCCTCTAGAAAAGCCTGGTTCTTAGAAGGGCTGACATGATCATTCTTTGGTGGGCTAGTCAAACCCATAATAATGATAACAGGGTGCAGTCGTCTTTGGAAAACTTGAGAAGACCTTTGTCCTGTAAGTGAGCAGGAAAGGGATGGCTTTGCCACCTAGGAAGAATAGCGAGCTATTCTTGGTGAGGTTGAGCTTTTTCTACTGCCTGTGCCCACATTCATTGTTTGATACCTGGAGAACAGGCAGCTGAGGAAGCACAGTGAATGTTTTCCCCACGTTCCCAGGCTGGAAAGACCCCTCAACACTGTAAAGGATGGTAATGCCTATAACTTGGTTTAGTTCCCAAGACCAGTGCAGGGTGCCTGCACACCAAACAGACTGAGCTAAGACTTGAAAAAGTGGAACACAGCCTTCCATTCTTTGGATACCACATTCATCCTCCATTCCCATTTTCTTTGTTCTTCTTCTTCTCTTTTCCTCTTCCTTCTCTTTCTTTCTCTTCACTGTGCAAGAAAAAGTTTTTCTCAAAAAAGCAAGTTCTAGAGGAGTGTCTTCACAGCCTAATTAGCTGGCTCTTAATTTGGGTGAAGCTTGGCTGTGTATGTTTCCTAATTAGACTGGGAAAATCTAAGGGGAGTGCTAGTACCACCTCCCCCGGCAAGCTGTGTACACAACACAGCTCCCAACCCAAGGAATGTTGCGTGCATTCTCTAAGTGTTTATACATAGTCTCATGAGTTGTACACACACATATATATATGCATTTCTTTTTGAATGAACAAAGGAAAATTGCTTCTGGAAATGAAAACAAATTCCGTTGTTTATGAAGGAATCTTAAGATTTCCCACATCGCAGGGGACCCTGATCGGGGTAGTCAGGTGTATCACCTCTGACAGATGCCACTATGTGGTACCCCAGGGCCACAGGCAGGAAAGCCCATTGCACACACAGCCAATTGTACCAATTTCTGGAGAATGGGAAATATCTCTCCCAAGCCCCATGAGTGGTCCACAAGCCTAGAGCACCAGAACTGATTATCGTGGGCTTGCTCAGTCCCAAATGTCCTTGGTATTTAACCAAGAACCTGGCTGATGTGGAATGTTAAACTCCACATCCGTAGCTGAGCACAATCGTAGTAGTTGTCTGGACAGTGAGAGAAGTGTGAAGAGAGTATGAATCCAAACCGTTAGCTTCTAGTGTTGAAAGCAAGCTCATTGAACATTTGCTCATGAGCTTTGTATTCTGTACAAGGGGTGGCGGCTCCTCCTCCTACTCAGGAAGGAGGTGTACTGTGCCATCTTATGCCTTCTGGGGGATGTAGACATCTTCTGTTGACAGAGGAACCTGGTCCTCCATAGGCTATCAGTGAATCAGGAATCTCTGCAATGGTTTCTCCTTGCCCTTGGAATGAAGTCCCAAGTCTCTCAAGGTCCTGCTCGATTTGCCCATGTCTCTGTGCACCTTTTGAGGCTTTTCTCTCTCCATTCTGGGTTGCTCTGCTATAGTGGGCCTCCTTTAGCTCCTTCAACTCAGCTCCCCACCCCAGGGCCTTTGCACAGCTGGCATTGCTTTTTCCCTTTCCTAGCCTAGTAATTTCAATATTCCTTCCTTGCCCCGGATACCGGATCAGAACTTTCCATTATAAGCAATCATCATTCAGTAGACTTTCCCTTCAGAACTGCAGCGATACGTTTGTAAGATTTGATTGCCATCTGCTTCCATATGGTAAGAACTATATCTGCCTTTTCTCAAAAGTGTCTCCATGTCTAGTGAAATGCTTGGAATATAGTTGGTATTTAGTAAGTACTCAAATGAATAAATGGATTAATGTATTGAACAAATGGGTGGATGAATGAATATAAATGACACATTAGAAAAGGAACTACAAGGGGAAAAAAAGACCAGAGTTGTTACTGATTGTATAAGGGGAGGAATGTGGGCCTTTAGTATTTACTGATTTTATGAGTTTGGCATTTGTGTTTCTGCTACAGGTTTCCAAAGCCCTGGAAAATACACCTTAAAGCCTAAGATCCCCATTCAAAGGGCAGAGACATGATTAGACATCTGCATACCAAAGTTCCCAGCAGCACTATTCACCATAGACAAGAGGTGGGGACGACCCAACTGTCGCCAGTGGGTCAATGAATACGTGACATGTGGTATATGCACACAACAGAATATTATTCTGCCTTTGAGAGGGAGGAAATTCTCACAGATGTTACAATATGGGTGGAACTTGAGAACATTACATTAAGTGAAACAAACCCGACAGAAAAGGACAACTACACCACTCCACTTGCATGAGGTACCTAGAATTGTCAGATTCATTCAGAGAGAGGGTAGAGTGGTGGTTGCCAGGGCCTGGGAGGAATGAGAAATTGGTGTTTAATGGGTACAGTTAGGAAAGATGAAAAGAGTCCTGCAGACGAACCGTGGTGAGAGCTGTCCAACAATAGGAATATAATAAATGCCATCAAACCGCAGGCTTAAAAGTGTTTAAAATGGTGAGTTTTATGCATAGTTGACCAAGATTAAAAAATGAGTGAGGGAGTGCTAAACACACACACACTCTTACATACACACCATCCATGGATACACATCTAAGACTTCCTAAAAACTCAGAATTCACTCATTTAGAATGAAGGCTCATTGAATTTCTATGGCTATATTGAAAGCACACCTACTTGTTACCTTACATTGTGTATTTTTGGTTTAAAAATCACCCAGCTCTTCCTTTCTGCTGTCACGCCCAGTGTAATTCAAGGACCAGTAGACATCGAGTGTGCCTCAGTGTACCCTTCTTCAGAGGCTTTTCTCTACGCCAAGGTGACCCTGTATCTTGCGTGTCCACAGCAAAATGTTAGCCTAGGAGTTGGATCCCATTTAAACTTGGTGTCTAGGCTGGTTTCAAATTAGAATTGTTTCTAGGAGAAACCGATATTGATCTTATTTTCATACTTCCTCTGAATATGTATAGTTAATTGGCTCCCGTATCCAATCTGTCACTTAACTGTAAAAATAAAACTAAAATCTGAGAGACAGTTTTAGTTTTTCAAGCCAAATCTAGAATTTCCTTTAAATTATGCACGCAGGGGATATGGCTGGTATGAATCTCAAACATTAACTCTCAAGTAAAGAATGATTATCTAGAATGGGGTAAGAGTCACATGTAGATTTCTCGGGCCCTCAGCTCTAGAGTGGCTCACTCAGCAAGTCCAGCCTAGGATGGTGAAAATCTGCATCCAAACCATGGCCTGAGGGTATTCTGATGTGGGTGAGCCTCATCACAGGTTAGCGACTGGCTTACTTGGCTGGCTGCCCTGAATGAGGGACCTTCAGAGAGCACAGCAAAGTCTTCGTTCTTTGTCCATGTCTCTAAGAAGTAAGGAGAGGGTAGACTGCATGTTAATGGATTCAGCTGAGCTTCCAAAGAGATCATGAACCCATGGTCTGTGGCCACAGCTGAATGTAAGAGGACAATTCAGGAGAACCCCGTGATCAAGCTACAAGTTTCCTTCTAATCCAAGCTCACAGATTTTCTGCACACCCTCTGGGGAGTTCTTGTTCTCCTGAAGTGCACCCACAGATTCCAGGTGAATTGCCTTGTTCTTGAGCCTCATGCTCCTAGAGAAGCCCCATCCTCATTATCATCAGGCTGGGGATCAGCCCAGTGATGGAGCACAGGCTTAGCATACCCGAGACCCTGTATTCAATCCCAAACACCAAACAAATAAAACAAAGAATTTAAATTTTCATATTTAAAGAGGGCTTTAATATATAATCATTAAAATAGTTCGAGTGATTATATATTCAATAAAATAGGCTTTGTTTGTTTGCTTTGTGGTTCTGGGGCTTGAACCCAGGGCCTAGCACACAGTGCGCAGGGGCAAGTCAGGTGCTCTATCATTGAGCTACCCCTCCTCCACCAATCCAATAATTTTGATCGTGTGATTCAGTCAAATAGTTTTTTTTTTTAAAAAAAAGTAGAAGAGACAGAAGCCAAGAGAGATTAAGTGACTGTAGCACTGGATTAAAAGCAAGCTCTCCAGATTTAATTGAAATTTCTATCTATGATTCTCATTCAAATTTGCCTAAGAGATGTAACTAATGAGAACATGATCAAACTGATCCTTTAAAACTAGGGGAATCTATATTTTTCCCTACAGGGTTTTGAGGGTGACATTTTGCAATCCTTTGAGGCCGAACATATTTTTAGGAGTTTATTTGAGTACCATCTAGTCTTAGCACATCATTTGAAAACTTAAATTTCCAGCCTGTGAATCCAAATGATACACATTCCTTATTCCAAAATGTGTTGATGCATCTTGCCTCTGTCTGGTCAGGATATTTCGGTGTGAAGGCTGTGGGATGGACATGCAGGCTTGGATTATGCTGGTCTAAACTGGCAGGGCAGGCTGTGGTGGCCATAGGGAGGTGCTGAGAAAAGATAAAAGGACAGGCTAATGGAACTCAAGGCTAAACTGGATGTCCTGTCTAGGACCGCTGACAGAGCTAGGGTGGTGCAATAACAGAGCATCAGACCAAAGTCCAAACTGCCAGTTACTTGCCTGTCAACCTTGGTTGCATAAACCATTTGAGGATTAGTTGCCTGCTATGTAGAATGGAGGTTAGTATCTACTTTGTCGTAGTGGGGGAGATATCAAAGAACATACACTGTACATGCAAAAATGCACCTGTGTCTGTACGTATGTGTTGGTATGTACGTTATATTTGTGAGTAACTTGGAGTTTCAAGACAAATCCACATTATTAATTATTATTATTATCATAAAACCTCACTTAAAAAAAGAGGTAATATGTTGAAACACAGATTTCTGGTGTTTTAGAGGTCATGTGAGTTTGGATGTGAGTGTTGTCACATCTATACCTTCTGCCTTGACTCAGACATCATGGAAACAAATTGAAAAGGAAACCCTGGCTCTTGAGTGTACCCCCTGCCTCTCAGAAATAGGAACACGAGGCATGTCAGACTCTCAAAACATTTTGTCAACCCACTGAGTGTCTATTAAGCATTTTATTTTGCAAGTAATAGATAGAGGAAGAGTTTCAGCCAATGAAGTATTTATCGTTTGGCCAGGGAAATTATATAATCAGAGAGTAACCAGAGGTGGTAAACAAACCATGACCTGCTCATATGCCAAAGAAGAAGTGATAGCTGGGCCTGGGGTTAACTTGGAAGGGCACCATTGAAGATGTTTGGGGTAGTATCTGAAAGTGGGCTTTGGAGGCAAACAGGGAGAAATTCCTGCCCCACTGTCATTATTTTTGCCCAGTCATTAAATCCTAATTCTTAACTATCTATCTCATTTGTGACATGAAGATCATAGTATTTGCTTCTCGAAATGTTGTAAAGACAAAACAAGACAACTTACAGAGAGAACACTGAAAGCAGGTGTTGACCCATAGTAAAAAAAAAAAAAAAATTAACAGTTTGGGTAATATGTGTGTCTTTTGTTAAAAGTGAATCTTAGACAAAAATAAATATTGACAAGGATGTGGAAAAATTGGAACCCTCCTTCTTGCTTGGGGGAATGTAAATTGGTGCAACCACTTCAGAAAAATGAATCTGGCATTTCTTCAGTCTATTAATCATGGTACTTACTCTGTGACCCAAAAATTATACTCCAAGAAAAACAAAAACATGGGTACAAAGAAAATTTGTACATGAGTATTGTAGCAGCATTATCCATCATAGGCAAAAACTGAGAGCAATGCAGATGTTTGCTAATGAATGAATAAAATGAGGCAGATCCATCTAGTGGACTATGGAATTTGCCAGTAGAAAAGCATGAAGTCCTGGGACATTCTATGAAAATATGAATGAATCTTGAAAGCTAAGTAAAAGAAGCCAGCCATGAAAGACCACATATTCTGTCATCCCATTTACAAAAAATGAAAGAACAGTATCTGGAGAGAAAGAAAAGTATATTGGTGTCACCAGGGAATAGAGTGGGTAGGGGTAGATGGGGGGAAGGAAAATAGTGTTACTGCTATCAATCTAAGGCTTTGGGGGTGGTGGTGGTGAAAATGCTCTGGAATTAGTGACAGTGTGCACATAACATTGTAAATATACTAAATGCCCCTGAACTGTATATATACTTAAACTGGGTGATGCAGTATACAAATATAGTTCAATAACGCTGTAAAAAAAAAAAAAAGAGGTGAGTTTTAAAGGTTTGGTATTTAGATCGGTAGAGAGGAGCAAAAGGACAGAATGGAGAAAAAGTGGACCATGAAACCCACGTATATGAGAGTGGATTTGAATCATGGAAGAGAATTATTTTCAACTTTTATTTTTAATTAGTTCATGTTGGCAGCACATGACAATTACATTTCTCATGGGGAGCTGGTAAATGTACATAACACATCTTAATTCTTTTTTCATCCTGACCTCTCCCCTACTTCCCCCCACTTCCATTTCTTAGTTCCATTCCCTTTTCAAAAGATCTGTCTCCCTGTTTTCTATTATCTATATTTTATTTTGGTCTTTATTTATACTTTGGGCTTCTCATGTAGGAGAAATCCTGTAATAGTGCCTGGTTTATTTCACTTAACATTATGGTTTCAAAGTGAATTCGTTTTTCTAAAATGGTTCAAGTTTATCCTTCTTTATGACCAAGTAATCCTCTATTGTGTATAAATGCTACATTTTCTTTTTCCATTTATTTGTTGATGGACATGTAGACCACTTCCAAGATTTAGCTATTATAAACTGTGCTGCTATAAACATGGCATTTTAGTTACCTTCTCATTACTGAGACACAATACCTGACACCTACAAGTTAAAGGGGGAAATGTTTATTTTGGCTCACACTTTGTAGGGGTTTCAGTCCATAGGTGGCTAGTTCTAGGACAAGGAGAGGAGAAATAGTTCATGGTGTGGCAAGCAGGAAATGGCAAGACCTCCTTCTTCCTTCTGTTTTTATTCCATTCAGGCTACAAATCTATTGGTTGGGGCCAAAGACACCCGGGGGGGAGGGGTCTTCCCTCTTCACTAAGTCATCATCCATACCCAGAACTATGTTAAGCCAGTCAGTGGACTAATCCAGTATCACACCCCCATGATCCAGTCACTTGAAAAAGATCATGGATTTGAGTCATGGAAGAGATATTCAGATATCAGCCACCACACATGAGTATGCATGTATCACTGTACTATGATGTCTTTAACTCTTTGAGGAAGACACCTAGAATGGAATTTTTGGTTTCAGTTTTCTGAGGACTTTCCATACTGCTTTCCATAGTGGTTGTGTTAGCGGTTGGTGGGGTTTACATTCCCACCAACACTGTAGGAGGGTCCTCCCCAGCCTCACCAGTACCTGTTACTATTTACACTGAACGATTTTGTCATAGGTGAAGTAGTGAGTGGGTTGTTCAGAACAAGCAGCAGGGCAGATCAAAGTTAGCCTCAGACACAGCCCAAGGCCTCCTTGGGGGTGGGCAGGAGGGCAGAGGGAATGGTTGAGTTTTGCAGAATGAAGAATGGACTCCAGTGAAGAAGCAGAAAAATGAAGGCAGGAGGAACGCATTGGTTTCTGGTTAGAAATGGAGACAATGGGGCCAAGGGTATAACCCAATAGGAGAGTGGTTGACTAGTACAGCAGGGGTGTGTGGGGGGTTGTGGGTGTGTTCCCCAAACAAGAAAAAGTGATGCTTCCCTGGGTGTTTGTGCTCTACAGTGTCAGGGTCCCAGCCTAGCTGGATCCTTGGTGAGCGCTTTATGGGGGGGCAGCTTCCTGAGGGTCCCGTGTGGGCTAGGGCCGTCCGTGGTGCTATGGCCTCATTCAGGCTGCGCGGTGCACCTGCGCAGAGACACCATCGTCCCTCACGGTGCATTCTGCTTTCTGTGAAAATTGTCCTTGAGGTAGGAAGAGCCTCATTTTCGGTAGAGAACAAACACAAATACGATATTTCATATCTTCTCTGCCGTCCTCGCCCTTCCCTGTAATTGGAAACTCTCGCCCCCGGTCTCACCTGTAGGATTCTGTCTTCAAACGCAGAATTCTCTTCTCTTCGCCAGCCCCTCCCTGTCTGTCTTTTTTCCTCTTCCTTTAAATTCTCAAGATCTTTTATTTTATTTTTCTGTTCCTTTGATTAGTGATGGTGAAGGGAGCAGGGGAGGAGAGGGAGACTCTTCTGTTTCATTAGTTTCTGATAAAGTGTGCAGGTTCTAAAGGCTGGTCTCCAATTTGCCTCCCCCTATCTTACTTGGGCTCTGTGCTCAGAGGCAGGTAGACCTCTGCCCTTGCTCATGGTGTCTTTATTAGCCTGCAGCTCCTTCTGAGGGGCGAGCTGCTCCTTGCCCTTTAGCTTGCTATTAACCGTTTTCTTGGAGCCTGCTCCTCTCTCTCAAGTTCACTGTTAACAGTTTCTCTTGGGAGTCGCTCTCACTGTAATACCCAGCCTTGCTTTCCTGGGATGCAGCTGTCTGCTGTGGGTCTCACACACTTCCACATGCTGTATGAGACTCAAGGAAGCTGTCCTGCAAGTATTAGGCACCCACAAAAATCATACAAAAAGGGCCCTTGCTAAGGCAGTGATGGTCCCCTTCCCTGATCACCCCTAATATGCTTCACAAGCACAGCCCCAGAGCATCTTTGCTGTCCTAATTGCTGTTATTGTTTTAATAACTCCATTCATTGCACAGTGACTAGACGTGTGTGTGTTTAAGACTTTAAATCAGTCTTTTGGGTGAGTGAGACTTGACGCATAAGGATTTTTTGTTTTTGTCTGTTATTTCCCCTGTGGCACATAGGCAGCTGGGGAGGAGGTTTGAGGAAGGAGTTGAGGTTTGGGGGAGGAGTTGGGGGCCTCTGAGTGTTTGTTGCTGAGTCACTTAAGTCACCCAGTAGAGTACTATGCAGGGCTTATGGGAGAGTTTTATTCTGGGGGAATGCTCCTTCCCTTCCTTTTTTCCTTCCCCCCGTCCTTTCATTGTCCCTCTTTGAAGCCGGCAGCCACTCTGAGTTTCCCTTCACTGGGCAGGGAAAATGTCATTAGCACCAAGGTTGCTTTTCCTGGCCTTTTTTCCTGCCTTTCTTCACCCTCTGCTTCCAGACCGACTCTCCCTGTGAGTCATCAAAGACAGCCTAGAAACCAGCCCTGCATTTGACTCTGAGCCCTTGTTCTTCCTTCCAGGATGCTCCTTGCTGCTTTTCAGTCCAGCAGAACAGTTCAGCCCAAAGCCAGCCTAAAGGTTTTTCTTTTCCTCCATCTTCCTAGTAGGGGAAACAAATATATATATATATATATATATATATATATATATATATTTCAGTTTTTCTCTGAAGTTCTGAGGGCTTGAGAACTTTTGGAGGTTTTTCTTTCTTTCATTGTTAATTTTATTGGTACATTTTAGATATATATAGTTTTGGAGATTTTGAACTTACCACTTGGAGCCAAGAGATCAAGTACTTGTAAGTACTCCCTGCCTTTGTTCCCTGAAGTCGACCAGATGTCTTTGCTCCTGTTCCAGATCATTGACCTTGGACACTCCTTAAAACTGGCTCCCATCCCTGACTCCTGGGGCTCTAAGAATATCATCTTATCCATCCACCCATCCATCCATCCATCCATCCATCCATCCATCCATCCATCCACTCACTCGTTCTTGCATTTGGTCCAAAAACACCTGAAAAAGGGCTTGTGAGAGACTGTGAAGTATCTAAATATGAGGCCTGAATTACATTAGCATGTTATAAAACTTACTCTTAGGATAAAGTCCTCAGGACCCCCAGGAAAAGAAAAAGCATAGATTTAAGTAGAATATACTTTTGCAATCATAAAACAGCACAGGTTCCATTTGCCTGGCTCTTGCTAAACTTACTCACGCTTAAGTGAGAGCTTGATCAGGGATGCTGGCATGAGGAAACCTGGAGAAGTCCTCACCCTTTTGTGTGGAATGGTCTCTAAGGAAGAATTCTCCCTTAAGGGTTATTCATGGAAACTTACTCTATTAGTTTGCTTTTAGGTCTCTGCTGCTGTGAACTTTGGCCAACCTTTCACTTTCATATGTGAGAACTCATCCAGGGAATTTGCACACTCACATTTTCTGGAGAGATACAAGTTGCCTTGGGCTACCTTTCCCTTTAGGATATATGTAACCTGGACTTGCCTTTCAAGGCTCCTGGCCTGCTATGTGGTGCACAGCAGGGTCAGTCTCCTGTCCCCAGCATCCCCAACAACCAAAATAAGACATAGCAATATTTTATTTCTGTGTTAGCCAGCTTTCTGTCACTGTGACAAAATATTTGAGAGAATCAGCTTGATAAGGTAAAAGGTTTATTTTGGCTCATGGTTTTAGAGATTTCTGTCCATGGTTGGTAGGCCTCGTTGCCTATGGCAAGGTAGTACGTCATGGTGGGGGGGGGCTTGGGATGGAGGGGGCTGTCCCCCTCTGGTGGAAGCAGAGAGAGAGAGATAGAGAGAGAGAGAGATAGAGAGAGAGAAAGCAAAATGAAGAGGATGGCCAAACCTGTCTGGGTGAGAAAACAGCAAGTACTCAAGTCTGTTTGGGGTGGAAGGGGGCTTGGATTCCAGAAGTGAACTGGAGATATTGCAGTAAGACTGGCAGTGCAACAGAGGGGAAAAATGTTGAGAGACTTTACAGAAGGGTACAGCACTGTATTCCTTTCCTATGGCTGTTGTAACAGACTGCCACACATTTAGTGGCTTAAAGCAATGTGCATGCATTGTCGTACTTCTGTGGAGGTAAGGAATCAAGATTGACGTATGGGCAGGGCACTGCTTCTTCTGGAGGCTGCAGAGGAGAATCCACTTCCTTATCTTGCTTTATTGCTTCAAGAGGTCACTTGCATGCTTAGCTGTGGCCCTGCTGTTGTTTGGATGTGACTTTTTCCCTCCAACACTCATACTGAAGTTTGGTCCCCCATGTAAGTTTTGAGAAGTAGTGGGACATTTAAGAGGTATTTGGGTCCTAGGGGTTCATGGAAGTCTTGAGGAACTGGGTTAATTCTCACCGAGGAAGGGAACTTGGCTCTGTTGGGACTGGATTGCCCACCTGATATCTTGTTGCTGTAAAGTAAGGCTGTGCTTTGATATGTACTCCCTTGTCCATTTGTTCTTTCACCATTTTATGTCATGGCACAAGTCCCTCACCAGAAATTGGACATATGTATTTGAACTCCCAGCCTTTAGAACTATGAACCAAAACAAACCTCTATTATTCAAAAACTGTCCACTGGTGTGTACTCTGTCATAGCAACAGAAAAAGTGCCATGTAGTCAAGAAGGATGTGGTCAAGAAAAAAAAGGATGGAGCTGGGGGGAGAGAGAACAATGGCCACAGCAGCAAACAAGCCCAGTCTGGGAACCAGCAACATGCACAGGCCACCGGTAGACTGGAAACAGCTAGACCCAAGCCTCTCCCTGTGAGTCAATGCCATTCGCAGACTGGAGGGAGAGAGAAGAATGGCCGCACCAGCAAACAAGCCCAGTCTGTGAACCAGCGCCATGTGCAGATCACCACCAGACTGGGAACGGCTAGAACCAAGCCTCTCCCTGTGAGTCAGAGCCATTCATGAACTGGGAGGAGAGAAAACAATGGCCACAGCAGCAAACAAGCCCAGTCTGGGAACCAGCGCTATGCACAAGCCACCGCCATACTGGGGACAGCCATACCTTAGCCCACTCTGGCACGCAGGCTGGCAAACAAGAAGTACCAACATCTCCCCCCGATAAGCAACCAGCTTATTCAGAGAAACACTGGCTGTGATGATAGCTATCAAGGTGAAATGCCATTGGATGCCTGTGGTGCTTTCATGTTTCACTAGCATTGCAGGTCTAGGGACAGTGGTCTGATCATAGGTTCAGAGGATATCGGTATGCAGTGTCGCATCTAGGGGGAATCTCCTTCTGAGGGTTGTAGCCACTGTTGATTACCTATGGTCTTGTTTTGTTTCCATTGTGTTGTTGGGCTGGGTTTTATTCTCTTTTGTTTTGTTTGATTATGTTAAATCCGATGGCAGGAGAAGCTATTTCAAGGATAGCAAGACATATTATGGTAGCAATTTTGGATTTACTAGTGGCTTGTTTTGAAATCCTTTATTGAGTTTATCATTTTGTTTTTATTGTTTCTATTCTATTCTGTTCTGTTTGATTTTTACTATGTCTAAAGTTATCTGCAACTGAACCGGGCGTGGTGGCGCACGCCTTTAATCCCAGCACTCGGGAGGCTGAGGTAGGCGGAGCGTTGTGAGTTCGAGGCCGGCTTGGGCTACAACGCGAGCGCAAGGCCGGCCTGAGCTACATAGTGCGACCCTGCCTCAAAAAACCAGGGCCGGGAGTTTGGCTCAGTGGCTTAAGTGCCTGCCCTGGCAGGCGCGAGGCTGTGAGTTCAATCCCCGGTGCCGCAAAAAAAAAAAAAAAAAAAGTTATCTGCAACTATTTTGAAGACATCAAAAGGCATTATGGTAACTATTGTTGATTTCATAATGTTTTGAAGTCCTGTATCTTTTATACTGGTTTGTTTTGATTGGTTTTATTCTGTTTTATCCTCTTTAAAAGAAAAGAAAAAAAAAAGAAAAGAAGGATGCTGAAAAGTGCCTCAAAGGTTTGGGCACCAAGTCACTGGCATCCTTAATGAAAGCAGTTGTGGTGAATGCTTAAAGTTTGTACCACTTTTCTCTATCTCCTCTGGATACAGCTCTGTTCAGCTCTATTTGTCTAAAACTGAGGGACTAGCTTAGTAGAGAGGGATGGTGACTCAGGGCATATTCCCTCTTCACTCTGCAGCAGCTGTGTTGTGTCAAGAGTGCTTCAAGCCATGTGGTCTCAGTTTATGGGTTTGTTTTGGTTCGGGATGTGCTGCCACCTCCCTTGCACCAGCTTATTGTGGGACACAAAGAATATTTATCTGTAAAGATACACAATAGCAGAGAGCAGGGACATAATGGGTCTTGTAAAAATTCCACCATTGCAACAGCAGTTCCAAGGGTCCAGATAGTTGTCTGAAGGACGGGTGCTCTAGGGTCAAGACTGATGTCCAAGGGCAAACTCAGCTCACTCCTCCAGAGGGTCCCATTGCTTGTAACCATTGCATTTCTTGTTATATTGCATAATACCTTTTTTTGTGAGTGTTTAAGACATTCTTTTCTTTATTCCAGACGTGCTTTGACCTAAAATTATAAGACTATAAATTCACCCATAAATATCATTGGTTTGTCTTGTTTTTCTATACTTTGAGGTCTATATTAGACCACTTTCCTCTTGTGTACCCAGTACCCAACACCCACAGTTTAAAGCAGGAGAGGTTTAATTTGGCTCATATTTTAAGGGGATTCAGTCCATGGTCAACTGGCTCCAGGACAGAAACATCATGGCTGGAGGGCAAGGAGGATCAGAGCTGTGGCTGGGAAGCAGAGCAGGGCAACAATGCCAAAGAGGAGAGGGCAAGGGACTATATACAATGCTCAAGGTCACACTTCCATGACCCAAGGAGACACACCCAAAAGAATGCTCCACCAGGTTGATGTAATGAAGGTTTCTCATCACAGGGTCCTATGTGCCTGGGCAGACACCTAGCCTCTTAAAAGAGCACTATTGCACAGTTTTTACAGCTTACATTGGCTAACTCGTTCCATTCTGTACTACAGCTTCACCAGTTGTGACCTTACCAAGCAGAAAGACAATATCCACAGTATCCTGGAGAGTACTGTGCAGAAAATACTAACATGAGAAGAAAGAGAAGAGCACTGGAGGCTCATATATTCTATTTCTCCATCCACAAGGGAAACTCATGTAAAAATAAAAGTTAATTTTAGAAATTTTTATTTAGGATTAAACTGCTCATTTGTTTATTCCTTTGTGTGTGCGTGTGCATGCATTCCTTTTGTAAAACTTCCATGTTTTAGAATTAGAGGTGAAAACTGAAGTTTGGCCTTTTATCATAAAAGCATTTTGACGTAGCTCAATCTCTGACTAGTTTTTCTCTTTCTCTCTCTCTGTCTGTCTCTCTTTCTTTCTTCTTCCTTTTCTTTTCCCTTTCTCTTTCACCTTTCCTTTATTTTCCTTTCCTTTTCTCTCCTTCCCTCCCTACTTCTTTCTTTCTTTCTTTCTTTCTTTCTTTCTTTCTTTCTTTCTTTCTTTCTTTTTCTTTCCTTCTTTCTTTCTTTCTTTCCTTCTTTCTCTCCCTCCCTCCTTCCCTTCTTTCCTTTGTTCCTTCCTTCATTCCTTCCTCCTTTCATTCCTTCCTCCCTTCATTCCTTCCTTCCTTCTTTCCTTCCTTCCTCCTTCCTTTCTGTAGTATTAGGAATTGAAAACAGGGCCTTTGCACTGAGCTACATTCCCAGTCATTTTTATTTTTTGAGACAAGATCTTGGTAAGTTGCTAAATTATCAAGACTAGGCTTGAACTCACAGGCCTCCTCAACCTCCCAGTGCTGGAATTACAAGTATGCACCTAGCTAAACTTTATTTATTTAATAAAAATTTTTTTTGTCCATGTTGAGATTGATGTATTCTCTTCTATTCTCCCGGAATAACATTTTAAAACTATGATGTCATGACTGTGGGTGCAGCTCAGCATTAGAGTGCTTTTCCAGCATGGCAGACATCCTAGGTTTGATCCCCAGCATCACAAAAAGAAAAAAAAATTATGCCATATTTTTTCAAGTATTAGAATACTGGATCCAAACAAATGATCATTCCAGTTTGTCTGCTTCATAGATGATCACCAGAAAAGACACTGGTCTTCGAGACCTTGGTGTTAGGTTTCCTTCTCTACCTGGTGCATAGCTGGCAAATATAACAAAGTTTCCTTTACACAGTGGGGGAAGTAAAAAAGTGTGCTTGTGGCATTTGTACAATAGCCAGGGTGAAGTAGGAACTTGACAACAAAATTTCAGCTATTGCAATTGACTAGGACCAGACAAAGTTTCACACAGGGTTTGTGAACTCCATCTAGTCCCAATCTCTTTTTGAGGTTGGGGTTGTTAGTTTTCTTTTCCAAAAGAGAAATCTGAGGTTCAGAGTGGCTGCATAAAATCTTCTGGGTCACACACATTTTGTATCTTATTGAATATTTGATGTCATTGATTGTAAGACTCAGTGTGATTTTATGTATCACTAAGAAAGAAAAACATATTCCCACAACTATAACACTGTGATTTTTAAAGTTCTTTACACAGGTTTTCTGTCCTGTACTGGGGATTGAACCCAGACTCCTGCATATGCTAGGCAAATCCTCCACAACTGAGTGATATCCTCAGCCCTCCTTGTTGAATTTTTATTATATCACCATTTAAAAGCCTTGTTTAGCTTATTATGATATTGTTTATCTCATACATAACTCTTGTGCACGTGGAATAAGAATATAAATATAAAGAAGTGTCAACAATAATAAAATGAATTGGTTAAAACAGCTATAAAACCTCTCATTCTAGGCCTGACTTATGAATTCTCTTCCAACTTGGCACCATGGAGATCATGTTTGCCTACCCATGCTCCCCTTCATCAAGGGCTCTGGGAGTGTGGCACTTCCTGAGAGCCATCTCTGACCACCTGCAGGATCCCTTTCTGTACCCTTCTGTGGGTCCCCTGGCTGGGTACAGGCAGTGATGATCATGGCCGACTGCTGCTGGCTCAAAGCCATTGTCAGATGTAGCCTGATTTCAGAAATATTAAAATACAAGTGATCATGAGTCTTTAGGTTCAAAATCTAAACATGTGTCTTATCCCAGGCACAAACCAGAAGATTTTGCCAAGTAGTTCCAGAGGCTGATGTTCCCCAGGTGCTGGGTGTGGCCTGTGTTAACTTCTGAGTGCCCCCCACCCCATCCAACTGCCAACATCTCTTGTGTTCCTTTCCAAGCCTGGGATGGAGGCACCTTGGTGAACTTTGGGGGTGAAAGGAAAATTAAAACCAACATGAAGCACCTGTTCTGGTCATTGCTGCGGGACTCTCCCTGATGCTTTGAGCAGTTCTCTGAAACACAAAATTCCACAGAATCCACTCTTCTGCTGGAGTCATCAGACTGTGAAGATTCTGCCATTTGATTCTGTGTGAGGAGATTGGTTAAGAAAACCCCGAAATATCCTGGATGAAGTTGCTCTGAAGAATTGACTCTATGGAACTTATTTAAAATGTAGGTCCCTAATTGTGGTATCTGTAATCCTCTGCGTAGTGCTAGGTTAGAAGGAAGAAAGAATGCCACACACAATCACTGCTAGGAAAAAGCCTCCTATCTATAGGCATTAGCGAGCCTACATCATAACCACATCATCATAACTCAACCTAAACACAGTTCAATCCTCCTGGAGAAATGCTCCCTTTGCCCAGAATACAGGATAGAGCACATTATTTGAGATCATCCAAGTTGCCTGTGTATTGCACATAAAAATATATCTGTATATATTTTCCATTTTCCCTTTTCAGTTTTCTTTGAGCACTGGAGTTTGTTTGTTTGTTTTATATTTTGGCAGCTAGAGACCAAGCTATTTCTCTTCTGTAAGTTTCTCTCCCTTTTTTCTTTATAGTTTAACAAGTCAAATACAAAACGCAGGGGAGTTAATAAGCCTCCTGATAGTATTGTGCATAGCTTCACATTATTGATCGGCTATACCACATTGGAATGCTATAAAAGAGCCCCAAACCAAAAACTTCAGATGCCCGAAGCTTTGAGCTTTCCAATTAGGCTGAAAAGTTCCCTTGATAACCAGTAGTACTGAAGCTTTTAATATTGTTTAGCTCCATCTGCTATCAGCAACGTTCTCCAGTTACGAAGGCCAGAGGATCACTTGATGTCAGGGAGGTAACACATCTAATGCACTTGCACACTTTCTGATCAAATACTCTATCTGGAGAGAAATCTTCAGTTTAATGTAAAGTGATCCTAATTGGGACCAAATGTTTCCTTCCCTTCTTCAGTGCTACCTCCTCCTGCGCAGCCTATTTTGCATCCAGAGATACATTTGAAAGTCGAAATCCCTCACAGCAAAATATTCTAAACTGACAGAAGAATTTCTAGTGGCACACCCGCCTGGAGCCATGTTTTTATGAGGACATCACTTTCTATTTCTAAGCTTCAGCATGCACTCTTGCTTCCTTATTGCTGGGAGCCATGCCACAGTGACTCGCCTCCCTTTCAGCTTTTAATGTTTTTTTAATGGAGTCCAGTTTTCCGCCTAAGTTATGGTTAGCTCTCTGACAAACCATCACACACCTAAGTAACCATAATGGAGG
Organism: Dasyprocta punctata; assembly: GCA_004363535.1. Lineage (NCBI taxonomy): Eukaryota > Metazoa > Chordata > Mammalia > Rodentia > Dasyproctidae > Dasyprocta > Dasyprocta punctata. Next base: position 31,855 of record RJWM01007788.1, on the reverse strand, counting down.
TGTCCAGATGTGACATGGGGAAAGCAATGGCAAAGTGTCATGCTTTTAAACGCATCCATATTATAATCATTTGTGTTTCTCACCTGGCCTCTGGGTTGGCCATAAAGGCAAAAAGGAGCTTCAGAAAACATTGAACAAATTAATATGTGATGTGAAGGCTTTTCTTGTAAGCCACCAGCCAGAGTGTCCGTATCGAAACGCGACTGGGTTGGTGCATACGCCACTGTACAGGAAAATAGCAGCACTGCTGAATGTCTTCCTCAAGCTTAGAATTGCTCGTGTAGCAATGAAGTTAGTTATTCATCGTTATGCTTTGAATCTAGAACGTTCCCCCAAAGCCTCATGTGTTCGGAGGTTTGGCTTTTGGAAGGTGACTGGGCCATGGTGTCACTATACTCATCAGTCGATGCATTCATAGCAGACTTGCTGGTATCAGGTGGGGTCTTGTCGGGGGCGGGTCACTGGGGGTGTGGGTTAGATGGGTCTCTCCCTCCTTGGCCCCTGCCTTTGGGTGCTGCTTGCTGGCAGCCATGACTTTGACAGCTTTTTGTCCACCATGCCCCTCTGCTATGCTGTTTGTGACTTGGCAACCACGGAGCGGAACTGTGAGCTACAATACACCCACCTCTTTCCTTTTAAGTTATAGGAGTTAAGTATTATGTCCCAGCAATGGGAAGGTGACTAAGATGCTAATGAAATAAAGTGAAAATATTTTCAGGTACCTGGTTATTAAGAAGAATTTAAGAAATGAATTCTAAATGAAAATGAATGGTGAAGCCGGGCACACCTTTAATCCTAGCACTCAGGAGGCTGATGTAGGAGGAGCGTTGTGATTTCCTTGGCTGGCTTGGGCTACAACGCAAGCGCAAGACTGGTCTGAGCTACATAGTGTGACCCTGCCTCAAAAAACTAGGGCCGGGAGTTTGGCTCAATGGCTTAAGTGCCTGACTGGCAGGTGTGAAGTTGTGAGTTTGATCCCCGGTGCTGCAAAAAAATAAAATAAAATAAAATAAAAAAGAAAATGAATGGTGAATCACTGAAGTTGTAAATTCATCCAGGAACGTAAGGATTTCTATAATAAAGGAAGAAAAGCAAGTTCTCGAAGGTCAGCAGTAAACACAGCTTTAAACAATTTGAAAGACATTTGCAGACCATTTGGTAATTAAATATGCCCTCAGTGGGCAATAGTGCCTGGGGTGGTCCTGCTGGTAAATAAAAGGTGAGCATTTTTGCTCTGCTGGGGTTCTAAGATTTCTGCTTGGAATCGCATCATGTGTACTGTCTGTGACACTGATTGTGAGGCTAAAAGCTGTGTAAGATAATTTAAGTAAATCAGCCCTAAAAACCCTGCAGAATTAATCTTTGTGGGCTCTTGCTTGTCATGCAGGTTTCAGCTCAATGTTTTGTCTCCGTGATGCCTTGCTACCACTTTAGCTCATTGTGTCTTATCATGTTCGTTCACGATTATTACACTGATCCCTGTCTGAAATGACTTTCTGTTTGTTTGCTGGTTTACTGAATGCCTCTGCTTACTAGATAATAAACACCTTGCGAACTAAATGTGACCTGTCTCCTTCACCTCTGATTTCCTGGCTTCTAGAAGCAATCACAGAACACTGTAGGCTCTTTAATAAACACATTGGCCGGGAATGGTGGTGCATGTGTGTCATCCCAGAAGTTCAAAAGTTCAAGCTCAACCTGGGCAATTTAGTGACTTAGCGAGACCCTGTCTCAAAATTTAAAAATACAGTAAACAAAATTGAATGAAAGAATGACTAGATGGGTGAATGAGGAAGACTGCTGACTATAATACAGTTCCAAAGCGAGTCACAGGACTGAGGGTGGCTGATAAGTAGAAGACATGGATGGACGTGTATTGATCCTAAAATACAGCTTAATGAGGGCAGGCAATATCTTTATCCTTATGAAAAAGCCCCAGCACCTGACATTTTAATTTGTTGAAGGTTTATTAATGAAGGGTAGTTGAAGAGTTGATCTGGTGTAATTTGTACCAGCAAGGAACAGGGAGGGAGCCTATAATGAATTACTACCCGGATTGACATGGTGGGTAATTCTCCCCACTCAAAATGCCTCGAACAAAGAATTTTTCTTTGGACAACAAGTAGGAAAGTCTTTTATCATGTGATTAATGTTTTTGATGCTTTCTTTTGAACAAATCCTTACCATCGTTTACATGAGGTAAAATCTGTTTACACCAAAGGATGGAGTCTGAGATTCATTAGAAAGCTCACTACTTGAAAAAAAGAAACTTCTATGAATTTGATGTGTTCTACAGGAAGGGTCCTAGTTTGATGTCACCTTGCTTAACTTTTCATCCAAATTGCCCTTGAGGAATGTTTTTAATCAGATGCATTTTTATCCATATCTTTCAAGTGGCATTTTATTTTACTTTTTACAGGAGGGTAGAGTGACACAGAAAGCAGCTTTTATTCACTCCAAGGACAACTAGCTCGCATGCACCCCAGGGCAGAAGGGGTCTCTAGGGGCGCAGACAGCCTCAGGGTGCTGTGGGTGTATGTGTCATGCTTAGGAACCTCTTTAGAAATAATTACCTTGTGATTAGTATCTGATGCCAGTGGTATATTTTCATTTGAGAAGTCTGAGGTCTTTATTTCCTGAGACAGCAGATGAACTTCTTTTCACCTTGTTCCTGGCTGTTTTTCCCCATTTACCTATTTTAATACAGACACATGCACGCAGGCACGTGTGCCTGCAGTATTCCTCCTGAGAGCCTCAGATTCTCCAATAAAACTGTTTCTTTTCACACTGTAATTCCAATTGAATCAAGCTTAAAATATTTACTAAAATCAAGCTTAAAATATTCACTAATATTTACTTCTTAAAAATATTTAAGCTGTATATTCCCTAGGTAGGGTATAAATAGAAAAAAAAAAAGGATTAACATGTTCCTATAGATTCTATCTCGTGTTTCTGTGTAATATGGTCACCCAGGGAGACCCAACTGAGAAAGGGTTTGCAACAAATTTAACTGTGTTTAGATATATTTTTGCAGCGCAGGGGTGAAACCCATGGCTCATGCATGCTAGGCAAGCGCTCTACCACTGAGCTGTATACCCAGCCCTACAACAAATTCAACAAAATGTGCAAATGGAGAGACACTCTGCAGTGTTCTTCCCAGGCAAAGCTCATAAATAACATTTTGGTTGTGTTCAAAGACCTTGGGAACAATTTTATGCCCAGTGTTTAACAATGTTGTATTTCTCTCATCACTTCAGTGATGCCAAGAGGTTAGCACGTAATGTATAGATACCAACTACACTGTAAAAAGTCATACTCAAATGGGTGTAGTCGTGTATACCTGTACAGCCCTTGGGAGGTTGAGGCATGAGGATCACTGTGAGTTCGAGGCCAGTCTGGGCTACAAAGTGAGTTCAAGGTCAACCTGAATTATATAGTGAGACCCTGTCCAAAACAAACAAACAAACAAACAAACAAACAAACAAACAACAAAATCCCAAAGGCCATAAGCAACTGTTTTGGTGGCACAAAGTCACAGCCTACCAGTCTGATGTCCATGTGGTGAGTTAGGACTTCAGGCTGCAACTATTGGCCTTTTACTTTTTTTAAAAAATAAAATAAGTTAACAAAATTTGCTTCTAAGAAGGGACATGTATGTTAGTAAACTATTTTGGAAAAAAACGGATGCAAATTTCCTTTGTCAAAGTTATTTTACTTGTGTTCTCTAACATTAAGATATGTGGAGAACAAGGGATATATGAAAGGTAGTGGGTCCCAGGAAGGTTCAGTCTTTTGGAATTTGTGTGTGATGCTTCCCCCTGAAAGGGCTGGGGATAAGGAGAGAGAAGGCTAGGAAGGAAGGTGCGAGGGAGGAAGGTGGGGAACAGGAGTTCGGACATATTGGAGTCTCCTCTAAACTCAGAGCCCAGTTCCCTTGGGAAGTTTGCATGTAATATTTAACTGGTGCATTTGTATAACATCTTGACTTAATAAAAGGACCAACAAAAAGGAAAAGAAAAGAAAAATGAAAGGAAAAAAAATCCACATCGAGACAATAAAAAGTTTCCTCCTCGAACCCACTGCCCTGGGGCTTTTTCTTTTGAGCCTTCAAGCTTACCCCACTGCAGCTCAGCAGTTTTTGCTTTTATGATAGAAAGGCTTGAAAACATTTGAAGCTCCACAGCCACCCCTTGGGGTGAGAGGATTTCACAACGCCCACAGAGCTGGTGATGTGTCCCCGGGGAAGGCCAGGGGCCACAGGGTACAGGAGAGAGGCCGTCTTTCTTTTCCTGGGCTGGGATCAAGTGCCCTGCTCCCTGCCAGCCTCCTAACAAAGGACAGAGTCTCAAAGCTCCTGCCCCAGTGCCTGACCTCGGGGCCAAAGGCAAAATATTTTATCTCTGGGTCCTAGTGACAGAAGCTCCTCGGGCTGCGCAATTGTGGTTTCTGATGTGACTAGAAATCTTTGATGGAATTACTATTGCCTACTATTTCTTTGCCGGGGCATTTATTATTCTGTATAGTTTTGAGGGCTGTGGGAAACTTTCATAACCAGAGTCTAAGCCAGGAGAAAACTTGCTCTATTTGGAATTTGTAATGAAGGCAAAATGCGACCTGGAGTTTTTGAAAGGCTCCTTTGGCTGCCTGTAACAGCCCCAGGGCACAATCAGACAGGATGGAGAAGGCCTGGAAGCGGATTTTGTTACCGAGAATAGGCCAGAACAATATTTGCCTCCAAAACACTGGAGCTGCTATTTACCTTCCCAGCTGGGAGACTTGTATATTTTACATAAAGTATAAATACCAACTGTTTCATTTCTAATTTTCAGGATCTTTGTTTTTTTGTTTTTGTTTTTGTTTTTTTCTTTCTTAACTCCTAAACAAAAGGTTAGGGAAAATGCTTAGCATATTTGATTTCCTGACCTAAGAGAGGAAATTCTTTATTTTGTAACATTTGACCCCAGTGGAGTTGTTATTTTGCCTGCAATGAAAATATGGAGACAGAATAAAAACTGTAGGGCATTTTAAGGTGATTCTGTGTTTGGAGAATTTTTCTTTTTGTGCGCTGTGTCTGTTGGATTGGTGGCTGTTGGATTGCAAGGGAATTACTATGAAAAACCAAGTTTCACTATGATTGGCTTGAAAACTTTGCCTGCTTTTTACAAGTTCTTGCAAATCATTTACTGGTTTCAATCTGCTCCCTCTGAGAGCCTGAGACCCTAACAAAAGCCGTAAGCTATAAGATGTAGCTCCTAATTTTTTATTTAAGTCAAAGGTTAATAGTGAAAGGAGGGTTTGGTCCCTCACTGTTTCAAGTTAATGTTTATTTTTCACCATCATTTAAAGAATTTCCTAAGGCCCTGATTTCATTGCTGAAAGCAGAGTAGGAGAACTCAGATTTCATGCCCCAGGGCTTGAATAAGGGAATAAAAACAGCACAACATTTGCATTTATTTAACTGTCTCTGTTCTAAAAGTCCTCTCACAGTCAGAGGGGGAAAACAAAATCTCCAGGTTAAATGAAGCTGAGGTACTTCGGGGGAAAACACAATTCAGAGAAAGATCATCATTGTTAGAAATGACCTAGGAATTCCAGGTTTGGTGATTGAAAACACAAAGCTTAGTAAGGTGCATGCTCTTGCTTCCCTGCTCGCCTGGGTATCAATGAACATCAGCTAAAGGTGGCTGAAGAACCAATTTCATGCATCTACTGTACGAGGAAATGAACTGAGCCAAGGGCAAAAATAAAATTATACAAATGTTATTATAGACTAGCCTGCTTCTGTCCTAGTTTAATTCAAATTTTAGGGCTGCAGGCTGTGCTTCTGGCAGTAGCCTTCCTGAATAAATCAACATTTGCTTACATCTAAATTATTAGGGAAGCATGTGACTTTGTTTATTGTATAAATTATACGCAAGGTTAAAGCATTAACTGTTCAACTGGCTTGGTTCAGTCAACTCTCCAACTCTCCCCCAGATCATCTCTCCCCTAACTAGGAAATTAAAATCCGAAACTACTGATTTTTATTGTTTAGACAAATCAAATAGCGAAGCCATAAAGCATTAAGGATCAGAGGTTGTGGACAAGAGCTCCACTTAAGGAAGGAGGAATGTTTGGAAAAAAGAAGGAACTAGGACCCAAGAAATTGTTTACATGAGCTGTGGTATAGCATCTACACAAAGGAAAATTATGATCTGATAAATAGTTAAGTTGATTAAGGTGGCAACCAAATGGGATAATTTAATATAAGACCAAGAAAAGCCTTCTGACCAGGATTTCAGTAGACCAGGAATTTCAAAACATGTTGCATTGTTGGACCTAAACATTTTTATTCCCTTTGTGTGTTAGAAAGTTTGACGCAGACTCTGGAAAATGTACTTAGGAATAATTTGGGAGGCAGCAGCAGCAGCGGTGGCGGTGGGGACAGGGTGGGGGCTGGGGTGTCTGGACATCATTGTGAACGGGTCTAGAAAGCTCTTTCATACATGGTCTTTGATGGTTAGACAATTTGACCTTCTCTGTATTTATACAAACCAGACACCAGATATAGTCTGCTATGAGAACATCCAATTTAAATAAACATCAAAGGCTCAAAATCTTCTTCTTCTTCTTCTTCCTCCTCTTCCTCCTCCTCCTCCTCCTCTTCTTCTTCTTCTTCTTCTTCTGCTTCTGCTTTCTGCTTCTCCTCCTCCTCCTCCTCCTCCTCCTCCTCCTCCTCCTCCTTCTCCTTCTTCTCTTCTTCTTCTTTTTCTTTGGCTGGAGATTGAACCTAGGACCTTGAGCATCCTAGGCAGGAATTTATGACTGAGCTGTATCTCCAGCCCAGTAGTACCTATTTGCTTTATAAAAGCTCCTTTTTATAAGATCATTCACAATGTATTTCTTTTAAACTTCAACCTTTTATACATTAATAAATCAATTTACAACAATTATTAAATTTTAGTCTTCTCCATGAATATTCCATCAGTATTTCCCCCCTCTTAACTCTTTGTAGCTCTGGTGTGGTGGTCCATGCCTATAATCCCAGCATGTTACTCTGCTGAAGCAAGAGTATCACAAATATGAGCCCAGCCCGGGCAATGCAGCAATTTATTAAGACTCTGTATCCAAATAAATAAAGGTGCTGAAAATGTTTCTCAGGGTGAAGGCTCTGGGTTTGTTCCCCCAGACCACAAAAAGCAAACAAACAATAGTGACAAATTCTCTTTGTAGTACAGAGTGTTCCTCTCCAATTAATTACTGGAATCTAAATCATGCTCAAGAAGAGAATCCATTTCCCATCCAATTGTTCCTGATTCTAAGTCTGAAACTGGATTTTGAGATTTTCACCAGTGATTCCCTGCAGGAATGATCCAGGAGTGAGTGGAGCACAGGAATCTCACAGCAAGAGACTTCCACACAGGGAGACATGAGAACTCACACTCGGAAACCACTTTGAATCTAACACGGACGTGAAGTACCTTGCACTTGCTTCTCTTTCCAATGTGCTTCTCATCCTCTCTTACTCCTTTGATACCAGAGCCTGCCTCAAAGTGAAAATGGGGTCCCAACCCAAAAGTACTCCCAATCCTTGGCCTGCACTCTTTAATCAAGGTGTAGTTATCTTTGGAGCACATTTATTGACTCTGCATTAATAAAAATTACCACCCATAACTACAGCTCCATTGCAATAATCAAAGGTAAAGTGCTCTCCACCCAATCAGTATTTATAAGAAAAAGTTTTTTAATAGCAGCGTATCAGAGTGGAAAGAGTGGGAACTTGAGCATCAGACAACCTAGTTTCAATATCAATTTCATAATTTGCCCTGGTGTGATGTATGGTAAAACAAAACAAAACAAAACAAAACAAACAGACAAACAAACAAAAAACCCTGAATGTCTCCGAGCTCAATTTCTTTGTCTATGACCGAAGAATAATAAATTTTAGATATGCTGGGTGTGGAGAGAGTAATAAACAATATTCAAGGAGCTTTGAGGATATAGTAGTTGTTCAATAGATGATGATGATGATTTACTATTTACAAATACTTTTTGAATCCAAAAATAGAGGACTTAAAATGTTAACAGAGTAAGATGTGGGGCTGCTGCAGCTGCAGCTGAGGAAATGTGGGGGAGTTCTCATGGGCAGCGTTAGGTTGACCTCAACCTGACAAATTTTCACTTCTCCAAACCGGAGTCCTGAGGGAGGAAGCAGAGAGGGAGTACACATATGAGTCCTAGAGGGAAGCCGCTTCCATGGAACTTGTATAGCTGATGTTTTTACAGAGATTCTGTGCTGGAAGACAACACGTTTACCTGAATGTTAGTGTATAAAGATTATACGTGAATTAAGAACTGTGGGCTGCTGAAGACAGAAGGACTAATAATTTATAGGATTAATAAAAGTTTTTATGAGAGATGTAATAAAGTAAGAAATAGAAGAGATGCAGGTTGAGTTGATGTAAGATGATGGCATGAAACTAGGATAGAGGAGGAAGCATGACAGAATGGGTTTAGGGACATCCCAGCTCCCTGACTGGGCACCACAGAATACCTGGTTACAATTCTGGCAATCACAACAGCTGCCTAGTGACCTAATCTTGCAGAGAAGGTCATAGTAAGCCACATAAAATGGTGTTGTTAGGTTTTTTCCTGCTTGGAGGTGTTACACTGTACATTTTCATGTATGTTATACCATTTTATCATCATGCCGTATCATGAAGTTGGTTTTCTTCTGAGTCTCATGGCTCTGGGAATATCTTAAAAAGTGGTTGAATCTTAAGTAGTGGAAAATCCCAATCAAATTGCTCATTGTGTGAAATGTCTCCATAGTAGAGATTTATTGTTTATCTTCTTATTATCCATTTACTATTTTTAGGGTAAAATGATACCCCAAGTTCCTGTTGCAAAACCAACCTTCCCCACTCTGAGGTTGTATGGTTTAAAAAGCATTAAAACTTATTCCTGGCCTAAATCAATCAGCCTTATGTATTCTTTTTTTGTTGTTGTTGGTACTGGGGATCAAACTCACAACCTCAGGCCTACCCAGTAGGAACTTAAGTCACTGAGCCAAACTCCCAGTCCTATTTTTTTTGAGCCAGGGTTGCACTATGTAGTTCAGTTCAGGCCAGCCTTGCTCACATTGTAGCCCAAGCGGGCCTCGAACTCACAACACTCCACCTACCTCAGCCTCCTGAGTGCTAGGATCAAGGGCGTGAGCCACCACACCCGGCTTCTAGCCTTGTATATTCTTGATTGCAGTGATTTGTTCATACATTGACTGTGTGGCCCAATGCGAACCAGGCACAAGATTTTCTTTTCTCTCTCTTTCCCCAAGAACTTGAACTTGTAAGCATATGAGCTGTTGCTGCTGTTATCATTTTGCCACCACATGTAGACCAAGAATAAGTCCAATGAGTGCAGGAATGTACTGTCTATCTAAAACAAGGTCCCACAGCGGGGTCTTGGTGACATCTGTGAAACCCGAATGAGATCATTCTTGAAGAGAGTCCCATATGGACTTATTACTACTTATGAAGCCCCATAAACTTCGTTGGGGCTGGAGCTACTTCTGGTGGGGTGATTTTTCATTTTCCAAAGTAGAAATTGCAGTTTGGGGCAGTAACCTCTTGCTACCATATCATCTTGCTATGTCATTCCATCTCAGGTGCAGCTCATCTCTTAGGTGGCCACCATACAAACAAAAACCAAGTAGGAAACTGGCAGTTACAGGCAATTTTGTGCTCTGAGAAAACAGAAAGACAATTGCCATAAAATAGAGCACATTCTGCAGCATTTGCTAGTAAACCGTTCTGATACTTGGTTTTTCCGTTTTAAAATCTTGATGATAGCTGGGCACATGATCAACGTTTTTATTTTGTACTTTGTTATTTTTCAATATGATCAGTGCTTCTAAAAAGACTTTGTCAAACTCCTTTGTGATTTAGCATGGTCATGTGACTAAACTCTGGCCAACGGAATTTTGTTAGATCCTCTGTGTAAGTTTCTTAAAAGAGCAAACACAACACGTGCCCTTGGCCCTTTTTTTTTTCTTTGTCTTTTCCTTCATTGTGTTATGCAAACTGTGGATGTGGTAGGTGGAATTCTATCATTTTGTACCCCAAGGCCAGGGCTCTACTTCAGAAATGGAAGAGTTATGAGCTAAAAGGATCCTACACCCTTAGGACTTGAGAGGAGCCATCTGCAGCTTTGGTTTGTCTACAACTGAATTCTTCCTTTAGAAAAAAACCAAATAAACCTCTATCTTGTTTAAGTCATTGTTATTTTGACTTTTTGTTAGCATTCAGGCTAATTCTAACTAATATTTCCTGATGCCTGTCCTGAAAGCATATTTTATAAGAAATTAAATTATTTTCTCAATCTTGCTTTGACTATTTGTGAAACCAAAAATAGAGTTAATGCAGGCAAAGTCCATACAACATTGATATATTCTTTTGATTTATATTATATAAATAACTGCAGCAATATTCAGGTTAAATTGCACGCAAAGTGAAATGCTGAAATTCTTTACACGTGCCAGGTCCTGTGCTAGGCCAGAGGGATTTGTCAATGATAAAAGGTATGAAGTCACTTTTTATTTCTTTTTAAAATTATTTACTCTGTAAATCTTTCTACACTTTGACTTATAGCCCCATGATCCCCTCCTTTTAGCTCCTGGTAACCTCCAATCTACTCTCTGCTTCCATGTACTTGTTTTAGATTCCTCGTGTCAGTGGTATTGTCTTAGTTACTTTTCTTGTTGCTGAGACAAAACACCCGATGCTTAAAGTTAAAGAGGGAAAGGTTTATTTAGCTCACAGTTTGTAGAAGTTTCAGTCCATAATCAGCTGGCTCCAAGGCAGGGTACACGTGGCAGAGGGGCAACAGGTCACGGTGATGGAAGACAGCAAGAACAAGAGAGAGCAAGACGAGCCTCTTCCTGTCTCTTATATTGGATCCAGTCTGCAGGGATTAGGGTGGTGCCGATCCAATCAGTGAACTAATCCAGCAATCACCCACCCTTCATCCCAGCTTGCACTGCAAATCAATTACACACTTTTGATCTAGCCATCTCTGAAGATCCCATCCCCATGATCCCATGAGGCTTTAGGGAACATCTAGACACAAACTGTAACAGGTATTTTGTAGTACTTGTCCTGTTTCACAGAGCACAATGTCCTCTGGGTTCACCTGTGCTGTTGAAATTGGCAGGATTTCTTTTTTTAAAAGTCTTTATAATATTCCATTGTATGCTTGTATCAAATTGTCATTTTCCATTCATCCAGTGTTCACATCTTGGCTATTGTGACAGTGCTGCAATGAACATGCGATGAAGTTCTCTCTCAGATCCTGGTTTTCATTTCTTTGGTTTTATCCCCAGAAATGAGATTTCTGAATCATACAGTGATTCTGTTTTTCACTTTTTTTGAGGGATCACCATAGTTTTTCCATAATGGGTGTGCTAATTTATGTTTCTATTGATAGTGTACAGGGATCCCTTTTTCATTCATCTTGCAGATGTTATTTTTTGTTTGTTTACTTTATAATTGCCATCCTGCCAAGTGTAAGGTAGTGTCTCACCAGGGCTTTGATTTTCATTTCCCTGGATATTAATGATGCCCAGCTCTCACCTGTTGGCCATTTGTATGTCTTTGAAGAAGTATCTATTCAGATAACTTGCCCATTTTAAAAATTAGATTATTTACTTTTTTATATTATTGAGTTGTAGGAATTTACTTAGTTTTGATCTTGTTTATCAGATATATGACTTGCAAATATTTTCTCCCATTCCATAGGTTGCCTTTTCATTTTGTTTTCTTTACTGTGAAGAAGCTTTTTTGCTTAGTGTGATTTCATTTTATCTTTGCTTTTGTTGCTTATGTTTTGTTTCACATTCATGAAATCATTACCAAGACCAATATGAAGATTTTCCACTGTGTTTTCTTCCAGGAGTTTTATAGTTTTAGGTTTTTAATCCATTTTAAGTAGTTTTTTTGTTTCTGGCATAAAATAAAAGTCTCATTGTCTAATGTTATTCTTTTGTGTGCAGATATGTGGATTTCCCAGCACCGATGAAGAGATTGTTCTTTCTCCACGTGTATTCTTGGCAGCCTTGTCAAAGATCACTTGACTATACTTGCATGAATTTATGTCTGTACTTTCTCCACTATCCCACTGGTCCATATGTGTGTCTTTATGCCAGTCCCGTGTTTAGTTTATTTTCTGTTGTTGTTATTTGTTTGTTTAGTTTTTTTTTCTTTTTTGCAGAATTGGGGAATGAATGTAGGACCATTGCACTAAACTCCTCAGCATCTCCCTCCCTCTTTCTTTTCTTTAAAAAAAAGTTGAAACAGAGTTTTGCTAAGACACTTAGACTAGGCTCAAACTTGTGATTCTCCTGTCTCAACATTGCAGAATGCTGGGAGTATAGGCATTTACCACCATACCTGGCTTCATGCTGTTTTGATCCCTGTAGCTTTGTAATATATCTTAAATAGTTCTAGTTTTGTTCTTCTTGATAAAGGTGTGGATTTAATAGGAACATTTAATTTTTGGTCACAAGCCAATTAAATAGCATGTTTGAGGATAAAATTTAGGTGTATATTTTGGAGATAAATGAAAGTTAAAGTATCATGTGTATTGTAGCTTGAATAAATGTTTAGGCAGTATAGCCACTATCTGACAGGTTCTGTCTCATGATAATTATGGTTCAGTGTGTGTTGACATTTATCAGGGTTGGAATTAATAAATGTCATGGGAATCAATAGATTCAAGTTTTTTTTCCTCACGGAAGTACTTCCCACTACTGAATAATTTTGAAAGAAAGCACATATTTTTGGCTCTAGAATTGAGAGACTCAGTGAATGTTATATAACCTATGAAGAATTTTGAAATAGTTGTTATTACTAATTTCTCAATATTAGATTGAACTGTTCATTCTCATGTTAAAAAATATTGATATAGGAAGCTGGGGATGCAAAACACTAGCTTAGCGTTTGTAAGACCTTGGGTTCAGCCTCAGCACCACCAAAAATAAAATAAATCAATGAATAAATAAATACATAGAAGCAGAAAAAGAAAGCTAAAAAAGATCATACATGGGTGGCAATGGCAGAACCAGGAATAACATACATGTCCTTTAGCTTAACTATGTATTTACCTGCAGATTCATACATGGGAGTTAGTGGTTGACAAATGGACTTTTTCAACATGTGTTGGAATTCTCAGAAGAAACAAGTGTCTCATCAGGTGTGATGAGTGCAGGGAAGTGATAGGAAAACAAGGTAAGATAAACAGATTGTTTTGCTCTTGCTATGTAATAAATCGCTCTAAAACTTAGTGGCTTAAAATCACAGCCAGTCTCAGTGTCTTAGAACCACAGCCTCTGATTTTGGTGAGGTTGGTCCTTTAGGCTGAGCTCAGCTGGGCAGTTTTGGTCTCATCTTCCTCAGGCAATTATTGCAAACTCTGGCTTGACCGATCCGGTCTTCTAGAGGGTGGAGCACCTTGACCCTCCTCCACACAGTCTGTCCTCCTCTAGAGAGCCAACATGAGCTTATTTGCACAGCCATGCTCATCAGAGTTTCAAGAGGAAGTGGAATTCCTAGGACTCATCTCGTCTTCTCTTGCTTCCGCTGGAAGTGCGCTGGGAGCCTAGCCCTCTTGATGGAAGGAGCTGCGAAGAACACACAAGCAGGAAAGAGAGAGGTGCATGACCAGGTTTCAGTCAGTCTGCCACAGTGGGTAGCATTGGGAAGCTGAAGGAAGAAGGACTTCAATTGTTTTGAACTGGTGGGCAGCGAAGAAGGAAGAAAAAGACATCTAGGCAAGGGAGAAAAAGGGACATCAGAGAGCACCAAGTGTTTAAAATGTGATACAAATAGCAATGGGGAACCCCAGAAGACCCTTAAGCAACACAGAAATGTAGATGAAGCTGAGAGCACGTATAAACATCCACGGAGTTATGGGAGACTTCTGGCTGAGGGCCTACCAGGATAAGTAGGGCGTTTGTATCCCTGGGTTTCTGAGTTAATGATGCCAGCAGCCTCTGGACCAGCCAAATTGTGGTGGATTTATTATTTACATTACAACTCCATTTAAAAATGGAAACATATGTGTACGTTTTCAGTGCTTTGAAAATATCACTGAACATGCTGTAGAATTTTATATCCAGTAACAGGATGCAATTTCCCTATCAAATAAAATTGCTGTTTGTTTTCTGTACTCTATATTATTATGGAAATTTCACAGTTTATCAGCTGCAGTGAAGTTGACTGAAATGCGTAGGCCACTTATGCAAGCTGTTTTCTCCTACCCACCGAATATTTTGCTTCCCCTCCTGTTTATGCCAATATTACTTCATGCTAATGGTGTACTTTTTTGTTTGTTTGTTTGATGCCGTGCAACCTGATTCATGGAAGAAAAACAAATGTTTCTTAAAGCTCTCTGCGTGAAATGATAGCCTACTGAAATAACTGTAGTAAGGGAACACCTTGGTGGGACTGCAGTCTCACTTTCTCCTCCTGCCTCCGTTGATAATACATTGCAGAAACCAATAAGTAAAGATTTGCTTTGGGCCCAGTTAATTTTGCTGACTTCTGCAAAGGATGCCTGAGTTTGTTCCTAGTGATCATAAGAATAATAGTAACTTATGGTGCAACTGGGCAATTTTGTGAGCAAACCCTTCTTCCAGGACCAATTTAGAAAGGCCTATTTTTTTTTTTTAATTTATTGCGGTGTGACAACAGCAAGTACCCAAATCCTGTTAGAAAATAATGTGATTTCTGTGCCCCAGTTCTGCACTAACAAAGTTATAGGGTGTATGTCACCAGCTAGGAGATGAAGTTAATAGTCACATGCTTGGACAAATATACAGTGTTAGAGTCTGGGAGTGCCTATTTTCTCTAAAAGTGGTCTTCAAGTCTTATCTCCATTTTCTCATCTTAATTTGTTTTCTCAGGCTTGGACAACTGTGGGCTCCGAGCAGGAAGACTGGATTGGCTGACAAAGCAAGGAAATATTTGCTGGAAGAATCTGCCTCTGTTTAGGGGATGGTTATTTAACCCATAAGTCATAGAGAAAACATTCAGAAAATATCCGCTTGTGTAAAATCATATTTAAGGAACAAATGAGTGTTTTTGGTAGCATGTCTTCCATTATAAAACCATGGTGATATGTCCTTGTGGCTAATAACATGACCTTTGAAGTTACTTTCCACCTCTTTCCAGCTGTGTGACCATGGGCAAATGTCTGCATTTTCAGTCTCAGTTCAATGATAGCGTACATAATTGTAGTGAAAATCAAATTAGATAGTGTATTTGGTGCCTGGAGATTGGCATACAGTAAGTGCCAGGGTTGGTGTCAACCTTGTTGTGATCATCAGTGCCCTTAGCAGCCTCAAATCCACTTCCGTATCCTCACACTCACAGCCAAAGTCCATCAAGCTGCCTTTGTCCCTGTATGATGTGGACTAGCAGGTGCTAGGTGCATAGTAGACCCTCAACAAGGCCTTGAGAAATAAGACAAGGAATGAACAAACCCACGGATTTCACTGTGTGTGTGTGCAGTGGGTCTCTTTACAAAGAGGACTGACCCACATCGATTGACAACTGCTTTGCATAAGAACTAAATTATTGAATGACTGGTCACCAGGGACTTTTTTTGCACCAAGGATTTATTTGTGTGTTCTTTTGAAAATCTTAAACGCAAACCTAGTAACAGGTGAAGTGGCTTCAGGGCAGCTAGGCCCTCACTGACTTACCACTACCTCATCTCTCAAGGCTGCCCTGCAGGACCCCTGTGGAATCCAAGGGCCCAGAGGAGCTCAGGGTGAACCACAATTGCCTTAAAGAATTGTTAAAATTAATGTTTTTCCCTGCTTGCTATTTGACCATTTTAATAATGCCTTTTTAAATATAAAATGGAAAAAGTAGTGTTTAAGCTCTAAATTGAATTTTAGGCAAATTATATACCATCATTCCAGACATCTCAGCTGCCACAGCCTGTTGATAATATGCCCTGCTTTTCAGGGAAAGAATCTAAGAAAAACTCTGAAATTATGTAGCACACAAAGATTGTGCTCAAATTTATTGAAGTCTGTGAGTTTCCACACTCTGGTCTCTAATCACCCTCTTTCCCGAGACTTCCTGGGGTGTTATCTCCTTTCTAATTGGTGCAGTCTCTTTAGTGCCCCTAATTATACCATCTCCTCTTGCTTTTAGTGACCTCTCTCCTCTTCTTGTTTAAATCCTATACATCTTTCAAGTCCTAAGACAAATTCTCTCTCCTCTAGGATACAGCTTCCTACAACTCTCTGGCTTATTTAGGTCCTCCAAGTGAAGCATTTCATTGTTTTGCATTAGCTTTGTCTTCCTAAATAGGTCACATTGTCCTGGAGGGCAAAGACTGGGCTGCAGTCTCCCTTGTTTCTCATTCGAGAGGCTTCGAGTGATAGATACATAGTAGGTGCTGATTAAATATTTGTTGATTGATTTCCTGCAAGGGAGTAGCTGCAAACTAAAGTTAAAGCACTAAACAAACCAAGGCAGTGATCTGAATCTCCCTTTGGGAGCATACTCTTCTGGGAATGGAAAAAAAATTCTTCAAAGAGCCTCGTCAGCTAATGTTCTTCTTTGAATGTCCTTCTAATGAGCTATCACGTGGGGTGGTGCCAGGCTGCAGGAACACTGTTCTCTTCTCTTGGAGACTTGGCATTGTCCACCAAGGACCTGCCAGGGCTCTGGGACTCTGGGGCACCAGGGAATCTGGGTAGGATGTGAAGGGAAGAAGGAAGTGGAATGTTTGTACATCATGTCCACAGCCTGTGTGTGTACTACAGCCACAAACTAGGGTGAAGAGAGATTTAACACTGATGATTTACAGCTTGAGAAGGGCAGGGGGGAGAAAGTGAACCCCTGAGGTTTTTTCTGGGTTCATAGACTAAGGCTTCAGGTCTCCATGGACAAGCAGAGGCATGGGAGGCAAAGCATGCTAGAGGGGTGGGAAGAGTGGGTGCAGGAGGAAGAGAGCTACTTCTTCCTCTTCCCTGGAAAGATGAGGATGAATGGATTGAGGGCTGCATGAGCACATGTGCTCTAGCGTTTGATGATGGTCTATGACTGAGGCCACGCCCACAAACATTAAAGCCTCCACCATGAGCCAGTGCACATCTGTTTCTGATAGTGCCGCAATCATCCTGTAATTAGGGAACACTAGGTGCTACCACTGGAGAATTTGAAGCAGAGGTTAACTGCCTTACTTGAGACATTTGAACAAGTATTACCTAGTCATTCAGCAAGATACAGAGTAGAGAGTAGAAATCCGTGATTCCCCTAACAAAAATAGACAAGCCCTAGCCTCAGAAGATGCTGGTGACAGTCTTACTACTTGGCTGCCCACTGGCTAACTTTTGGGAAGGGTTACCTAGGAAGTAAATGTACATTGTTTACTTAGAAGATGGAGTGATCTCTAGTGTGGATGTAATAATCCCTCCTTTGTTTTCTTTTCTTCCTCTTTTTTACTTTTTTGGTGCTGGGAATTGTGTGAGGGCCTGGCACATGCTAGGTAAGTGCCCTGCCACTAATCTACATCTTAGATCGGGTCTTATAATCCTAAAGTGGAATGTCATCCTCATTCTGGGCCCAAAATGTTTTCACGAAATGACTTTTTGAAGCTACAGTGGAGCACACACGTCCTCTTCACTTCTCTTCTTGAATCCTTCTCTTTCGCATCTGCTTAAAATTTCTCAAGGTGGTTTTCATATCTTTCTGGAGGGCATTCCTTATCTGTTCAAATGAGTGTCAACAAGGGGTTCTTAAGTGTTGTAAAACCACTAATGTCTCATGGGCAAACGTAGGGAGACAATTGGGTGAAATTCAGAAAGGAAATGTGGGTGAGGGTGAGGTTAGGACACTTTCGATGGAAAAAGACGTAGCCAGTATTTGGATGACTGAATACGCAATAAGCTGGGAACCATTGCCCTGGGTTCCCAGTGGGTGTTCACAGCGGGCGCAGTGGTGATTTGGTTCTTCCCAGGCTTGGCAGTCCAGTGGTGCGGTCATGGGGGTCCCACCTGGAGGACACTCTAGGATGTGACTTTCCTCATTATCTACACTGAAGGAACAGGATGGAGATCAGAACACAGTGCAAGAAGAGAGACAGGAGGACATGGTGGTGCACACTTGTAATCCCAGCACTTCGAAGGCTGGATCAAGAGGATTGCCGTGAGTTCAAGACCAGCCTGAACTGTGCAGTGAAACCCTATCTCAAAGAGAAAGACACACACAGAGGGAGAGAGAGAGAGAGAGAAAGAGAGAGAGAGAGAGAGAGAGAGGGAGAGAGAGAGAGAGAGAGAGAGAGAGGGAGGGATCAGGCTCAGTTCCCTGCTTTGTGACTTCCAGAGTCTACTAGCCCCCCACTTTTCAAGTGTCCTTTGAGAGCCCCAAGAAAGTCTCAGAGGATTGATTCAGCCTTTCTTTTTTCAACTACTTAACTCTGAGGTTAGATCTTTTTTTTTTTCAAATGCACCAATTAAAACCATACGTTGCAGCAAATTGAATGCAGAAGCAGATATGAGAAACTATCTTCTATTAAAATAAAAAGTTAAAGAAATATAAAAAAGTATGAAAGAATGTTACTCTTCTCATGAAGTTTTTTTGTTTTGCTTTGTTTTGAAAGCTTTGTTGTAAAACAAAACAAAACAATGTCATTTATGCTACCTAAGTGTTATTTATGTTGGCAAGTAGTGGGCTTATTGTCCTTTTAAATAAATTACTGCTTGCATATTCCAAAATGTCCTCAGTTCTCATTTCTAATAACGTCCCTATAGATGGATATAATCAACATGACCAGAGGCTCTTTGGGATTCTGGATAATTAGGGAGAACAAAATGTTGTCCAGAGACCACAGAGTCTGGGAACCAAGTACTGGGGAAAAGCTTGAGTTGTAGAACTTCGGCAAGAACAGTGACCCTCAGAGAAGGAGAATCCACTTCAAGGCACCTGTTAACACTAGAAAGATCACCCCTTCCCTGTGAGCCACCAACTTGATCCCACTCACCCATGCCAGCCCCAGGAGAGGGACGGTGACCCATGACCAGGTCGGGGTGTCTTGATTTCATACCACGACTGTCTTCTGCTGCCATGAACTATTGCCCCTCTGCCATACCCCCCTGCCCCAGAGCCAGCAGATTATGGACTGAAACCTCCACAAACTGTGAGCTAAATAAACTTTTCCCTCTTGTCTCCACCTTCCAATGTCCTTCTTCTTCTTGTGGAAGTTAAGACGAAGCACCCCAACCTCCTAGGTACAAATAGAACAAGGCTGACCCGTCCTTAGTGGAGAGGGTTCATCAAGAAATGAAGCAGAGAAACTCGAGTTTTGGTCCTGGTTTCCCTGTTGGCTTCAAGATGAACATAATTAAAATAATTAACAAATGAACTTGTGTCTTAAAATGAATCATGAAAGGACATGGGGCCATGAAGTTGTGAAGAAAAGACACTGTCTTCAGATGAGCTATGTTCCTGGCCTGCCTACTTCCCAGGATACTGCTGGAGGCTGCCTCCCTCCCTATACCTTGTGGGATGGATGAAGCCCACCTTGGATAGTGTAGCTTTCTCTGTAAGCAGCTGGGCTTGAAGATCCTGAAGCTGAGGATTGAGCAGGTTTGCCCACCCAGAACAGGCATCTCTGGAAGAAGCCAGCCTCCCTCTTGGGAGGATCACAAGGAAGGAGCTGAATCAGCAACTTCAGAGTTTTCTCCCTGCACGGAATTTCCTGCTGTTTTCCCCAATGCTTCCCCTGTCATGAAGTTGCTCTTCCTCTTGGCTGATCCTCTTCTGTCTTAGCTCTGGCATTTATGAAGCTGGTGAGTGTCTTTCTTTTCCAAACTGATAACAATTCCTTAGTGACTTGGTTACTTTTCTCTTGTTGCTGGGACAAAATACCCAAATTTAAAGAGGGAAAAGTTTACTTAGTTCAGTTTGTGGAGGCTTCAGTCCATATTCTGCTGGCTCCGGGGCAGGGTGGTATAGCAGAGGGACAATAGCTCATGGCAGCAGAAGACAGCAAAAGCAGCAAGAGCAAAACAGGGAAGAGCAAGCCCCTTTCCCTCCCTTATATTGTACGCAGGCTACCCATCTTAGGGTGGGTCCTTTACACCCACACCATCTCTGTGCCCTCCTTTTTTTTTTTTTCTTTTTGGTATTGGGGAGCAAACTCACAACTTCACACCTGCCAGGCAGGTGCTTTCACCACTGAGGTAAATCCCTGGCCCTATTTTTTGAGACAGGGCCTCACTATGTAATTCAGGCTGGCTTTGAACTGACTTTGTAGTCAAGGCTAGTCTCAAACTTACAACGATCCTTCTGCCTCAGCTTCCCGAGTGCAGGGATTATGGACCTGTGCCCTCCTCTTGCACAAGCTGAGGATGCTTACAAAGTGAGGACCCTTGCCCCTATTGACTCAGTTAAACTTCTAAACTTCTTGAGTTGACACAGTGAATTGACCATTGCATGGAGCATAAACAGCAGCCCTGGGGCATTTCTGCTATACTCTGGAACTGCTGAGCTATTCAGTCAAGCTTCTAAACTTCTCAAATTGACACATGCATCAACCATTACAGTGATCCAAGGTTTTTGCTCTTTGCATTTTGTAGTGATGTCCACTGGGACCTTTAGAATAGGTTCCCAGGGCCAGAAACAGTGAGTTCTTAAAAGGCAGTTTCTAGTTACCTGTTATGGAACTTCTTCACTCATGCTGGACCAGAGTCTGAAGGTGGCTCATGTGTGGGATGATCATATCATTCCTGGTCTAGACTTTGCCAAGTATGAGAGTAATTGGAAGTGCTAAGAATAAGGAGATGAGCGTAGCAGGGCTACAGGGGTTTGTCTTTCTACCCTTCCCCCAACATGTCTGATCATTTCAGAGGCAGTGTTCAGATGCTCCATCTGGAGGCTCACCGTTTCCTTCTTATTTTCTCCCAAGACCTAGGACATTCTCATGCAGATCACACTACACTTCTGTTGAACACCTCTCACAAAACTCAAAAAACAAAACACTCTAAAAAAAAAAAATTATCCTGGGTTATAGCTCAGTGACATGGTTCCTGCCTGGCAAGTGTAAGGTCCTGAGTTTGATTCCTAGTTCCAAACAAAACAAAACAAAGCAAAAGCAGTATTTAATATCTATGTAGATCTATATAGCACTTACTATGCATCAAACATGATTTCATGTATTTTACTTTTGTGAACTTACTTGAATCTTATAACCCCACATTATTGGTTGGTGTTCTGTGTTTATTTCCATTTTACAGAAAAATGAGCAGGGACCCAGATGCTAAGTAGTTTATTGAATGTTGCAGAGGCTGTAAGCAGCAGAGCCAGGGTTGGTACCAAACAGATGCCAGAGTCCTCCACCTAAACACCACACCATCCTTCTACCGCTCTGAAGTGTTGTAATGTAGTTTAACCAATATTTATTGAGAATCAGCTACATTCCTGGTGTGTGCTGGGTGGGCTAGGGTGAGGAGGGATGATGCTTCCTGCTCAGTTCCCCAGGAGAGATCAGTCAGACCCTCCTCCATGCTGGGAAGATAGCCTCCAAGGCCTCTAGTAGGGCTGGCCAGCTCTGTGCTCCTCCTGTACCATGCAGGTTTATGGTCAGCTTGCAAGTTATCCCACTTGCATGGCCACCACTGGGTTGCCATAGTTCTCAGACTACTATTATGGGTTGCCCATTGAACCCATAATTTAAAATCTTTCCATCAAAATTAGTGCCCCCAAAGCAACTTACACTACTTATGAACCTGTCAAAGGAAAATAGCCAAGGACAGCTCACCAGAGCACACTGGTAGCCTCATCCAGGACTGTCACTATTTCATGCTGTCACCCTCATTTTCTTTGGGGGTGTTCAGGCTTTGCAGAAAGGACAAGGGGAGCTGAGTCTCCAGAGACAACATTTTTTCAATATGTTTTCCCAGGAAGGATGAAGTCTGTGATGACTTTTTGCAATTTCAACAACCTCCTTACAGTTTCCTCTTAAGAATTCATGATGTTGAAACACAGGCATTCAAATAGAACAAGGGGAAGGTTTTAATCTTGGTGTGGTACAAGAGCTTTTATTATTATTATTATTATTTTCTTGGCACGAGCATACTTGTGAGAAACAGAGCGCTCATTGTTCACTGTGTCAGGGCTCCGTGCCTGCCATGGAAATGCTGAAGAAGTAGAAGCACTTGGGTTCTGTGGAGGGGGACGGTGGCAGTCCTCGGGTGACAAGAAGCAATCGGGTTTGGCCTGCCCTTCAAGACAGCCTTTCAACAGGGCGAAGGCAATGGTGTGTGGGGCCATGCAAGGGTGTTTACAAGTAGAAAAAACTACAAGCATGCACAGGGAACACTAGCGGCCACCCTGCCCCCAGCTCAGGGCATTGTTGGCTGGGCTTTGTACAAAGCACACAGACTCACCTGGTCTCCTCTGAGCTCCACGCTGCTTCCCTGACTGCTTTATTTGAAAAGCTCTGAAGGAAGTTAGGATGTAAAAACAATGTGCTTCCAAACAGGGCACTTCTCCAGCAGTTTTTCCTAAATTGCGTACCTGTTATCCAACCAAAGCGAGCATTGCTTGTTGAGTACCTATCTCACTGCGAGGTGCATACATGGAGCTCTTGGAGGGTTTAGGGGGTGGCTGTTGTGTTATCTGGATTATCTCTGATTCTCATTACAACTCACGGCGGGTGGGGGAGGGTGGCGATGACCTTTTTCCAAATGGGGAGAGTAAGGTACACAGGGAGCAATCTTCTTCTACAATAGCAAATCTGCGATCCTTGCCCAAGCGGGTCAGGTTGCAAAATTTTACCATGGGCTCACCCTATTTCTTCCCATATGTGCTGAAAGCCCCTACAGAAGACATTCTTACTGATATGTTTACAACCTGGGTTGGAAACATCTAAAGAATAGGGGAACGTGTGTGTATATTGTGGTTTTCATCATAGAGAGAGGGAGAGACGGAGAGACAGAGAGAAGAGATAGAGATTGAGCAATCCTAAATCTTAATAGATTTATCCTCTGAAATTTTTTATACAATTTTTTCATGCAGACAACAAAGCTGAGAAAATGTTATAGTGGGTACTTCTTTACATACTGCCTTGATTCTGCCATTAATATTTTATTAGTTATTTTTATTATATATTTATCATCTCTCCCCCCACCTGTTCATCCCTCTGTTCATCTATGAATGTATCTTTTTGATGCATTTCAAAGTCAGTTGCAAACATCAATAGTCCCCCCCAAAGTACTTCATAATATGTATGCTTAACTAAAGTTCAATATTTGTTTATAATATTCTTTTCTTTCGATGCCTGATTTACATGCAGTGAAATACGCAGATCTGGAGTACACACTTGCAGAATATTTTTGTTTTTATTTTACTTTTTTGTAGTACTGGGATTAAACCCAGAGTCTTTGAGCTATATCTTCAGCCTCCTTTTTATTTCTTATTTTGAAATGGGATCCCCCTAAGTTGCTAAATTGCCTGGGCTGGACTCAATTTGCAATCCCCCTGCATCATCTTTCCAGAGTGCTGGGCTTATAGATGTCTACCATATTGCCTGGCTTTTGGAGTTTTGATAAATACAGATACTTGTATAACCCAACCACTCTCAAGACAACACTTAATACCATCATCTTAGAAAATTCCCTCAAGCACTTAGACAGCCACTGCCCTGACACTTTCACCCATGACTCTCATGTGAGAAGTTTCTCCCACTTTGCATAATTTTTTTTTTTTTTTTTTGAGACAGAGTCTCACTATGCAATCCAAGCTGGCCTTAAATTCACTATGGAGTCCAGACTGGCCTCCATCTCTCAGCAATCACCCTACTTCTGCCTCCTGAGTGCTGGAATCACAGCTGCATGCTGCCACACTTGGCTGCATAATGTTTTGAGATTCATTCATATTGTGGTGTGTAGCCTTAGTCCCTTTCTTTTCACTGCGTTCACGTTTCATTATATGGATATTCTCTAGTTTGTTTATTCATTTCCTACCGATGAACTTTTTCAGGCTTTTGGATTTCATGAATAAATCTGTCAGGAATATTCTTGTACAAGTCTTTTTATTGAATATATGTTTTTGTTATTCTTGTGTGCAGAGTTAATGGGTGGTAGGGTGGATGTATGTTAGTTTTCTAAGAAACTGTTAGAACTCATCGAAGTCTGCCCACCAACAATGTATGCTATCACTTTATGCCCTTGACATTGTTTGGTATCGTCCACTGCTTTCCTTAAATGCCGCTGGGTTGTAGATAGAGAATTCATGCTGACCGCTGTGATAGTAGTTATGATGCAGTGACTGATGGCTCCCTAGCACTTACATGGTCCTTGGAAACTCAGCGCCTTGGCTGTTGGGTTTGGTCTCGGTTCTGAGCACCAACTCTGAATTCTGTGATTGACAGATGGAAGAGCTCCAGGCATTGCTGATTTTCTGGCTAATGCTTCTAGCACAATACAGTCACTTTGGGCTTCTTTGTGTAGCACGGATGCTTAGATTTAACCCTTTGACACAGCCAAGCTTTCCTTCTTTGTTGGACAAACTTCTTAGGCCAGATAGCAAATTTCTCTTCTTTTTCAGGGTTTTCGCCCATCAAAGTGTTGGTAATTTAAATGTCAGAAGAGGTGGAATTCAAATACAATGCAAAATAAACATTTTTGAGGATTTAGACCTTTCTTGTCTACCATTGTGACTTTTCAAGTATCTTAATTTGCAGATTGTGAATGAAAAAAATAAGTGCGGAGCTGGAAGAACCAAGCCCTGAAGCCAGGCTGCTGGTCCCCATTCAGGTTGACTCATTACCTTGAATTTGGGGCCTCGGTTTCCTCTCTTGTAGAACAAGGCTGGAACAAACGAAATGCATGGCTTTCTTCCTATTTTTGAAATTTCAAAAATAGCTTTCTTTTTTCTTTTAGAAGTTAAGAAATACTTTAAGGTTGGAGGGTAACACATTTCTTTTTATTTTATTTTTTTAATCATGGAGTCCTATAATATTTCCTACAACACTGTCAGCAGTTTCATGAAACTTTCTGATATATTCACAGAAACAGGTCTGCCTTTTACATCTTGACTTCAAGCCTACCATTCTTACACCCTTGATTGTGTCAGATGCTGCAATTCACATGGTAGAAAGACTGTTCCTTAGACTGGGGAGGTTCTGGGAGGACTGACGTTTATCTTGCATTTGCTTGGGGATCTTTTTGGACAGACTGGATGTTTACCCTGTATTTGACTTTCCCCCCACTTACACTGTCATTCTCTGCTGTTCAGTTGTGTTTGTAATTGGACATTGGTGATAGAGAGAAGAATGTGAGAAAGGATGTCTAAACCTTGTACTCCTGTGCTCTGACTGCAGGAACTCATTTTGAAACAGGAAGGAAGGGGATGGGAATGGCTAGGGAGGATTGGCTTCAGGGCAAATAGCCCAAATCTCAGTTCAAACAAGATAAGGGTTGACGAGATAGAATCTGCAGATAAAGGTGTTTCCCCTAGCACTGTTGCTAATGCCTTAAATGTGTGTGAGAAATTTTTTCTGGGCTTTTATTCTCTACAGTCCCAGGAAGAGAAAGTATCCCGGTCCCCGAGAAAAAGGCTTCAACTACCCACAACCCACAGCCTCCAAATCCTCGCAAGCTATAAGGTTTCAGGCACAAAATTCTTGAGCAAACACACCAGGTGCCTCCCTGCATCGACTGTGATTGTTGGTGCTAAACAGAGAGCCCTGCAGTCGACACTGAAGGTCAAATGAAGGTAGAGAAGCCGCAAAACAGCACGAGGCACCACGCAACTGCAAGCTAATTGGGAAGGAAATGGTTTCAAACTGACAGGCTGTGGCCTGATAACTGAAATCTCACAGGGACAAAAGGTTCGCATCATTTAAAGGGGCAGCTTTGCCTATTTAAATTGTGCAAACAAAAGAAATGAAAACCCCCTTGTGGGATGGGAAGTTCTATTAGCAGATATTACCATCCTAGCTTTTATGCCCTCCTGTGTCACAAACTGAACATGTGCTGTGTGTCCTCAGGCATTCATTGGTTAATTTACTTATTCAAAGTAAGGGAACAACAACAACAAAGCAACAGAAAAACCCCAAACAAATTACATACTGGGGCACAGACAGCATTAAGATGCAGCGCACAATTTTGATATGTGGGCTTTTCAAAGAAATGTGTTTGGTCTCAAATTGTACTTGTGTCGAACTCCAGAGAAAGTGATAAGTTTACAATGGTTCTTCTGGGAATTAAAAAAAAAATTCTTTGAAGGTATCAAGATAGTGAGAATCAAGGATAAATGATATTATGTCAAGTAGCCAGCAACAGTCATTTCAGGCTTGACTTTAATCAATGCTCCAAGACAGGCCACTGGAGGAGGCCTATTTTTCTATCCTATGGATGTGGTAAGAGTTAATTATATACTTAATTACAGTCTTTGGTTTTGACGTCTTTATAGAAGGTCTACAAAAGTTGCTTTGTATATATTTTCTTATATTTGAAAGCTGGATTATAATGAGTGAAACAATACTTTAAACTGAATAAAGCTAATTTATAATGAGTGAATTAACACATTAAACTTTGCATTTAGTTGGGTCTTCAAAGAAGACCATTCAACCAGCTCTGAGAACAAACACTGCTTTGTGGTTGGCAAGGCATTGCCTACATTTTGCCAAAAGGAATACTAAGATCCAGAGAAGTTAAAAATTTGTTCAGATCACAAAGGAAGCTGGAGGTAGCATTCTAACCAACTTCTTCCTCTGGCCTCAAAGGTGAATTCATAGATGTTCCTGCCACAGACTCTGCTGGTAACGTATATTTTGTGAATTATTAATGTCTTTAGTCAGTATCTGATAAAACATTTCACTTTGGTTTGATGACAAGTGCCTGTGTATAAAAGAAAAGAATACGAGTTGAAGTAAAAAAGTTATAATTCTGACTAGAGGTGTAGTTCAGTAGTAGAGCCCATGTGAGGCCCTGCTAAATTGTTGGTACTGCAAGGGAAAAGGAAAGAAAGGAAGGAAGGAAGAAAGGAAGAAAGGAAGGAAGAAAGAAAGAAAGAAAAAGGAAAGAAAGAGTATAAATCCAGTTATTTCCTATTGTATACTTTCAGAGAGAATATTCTTTCTAGACCAATGCTATTACTACAAGTACTACCCTACTATTACTACTACTCTACTACTACTGATAATAACAAAAACAAAACAAGCATAAGGTAACAAAAATTGTCACTCTTGGAATTATTTTATAATTGAGATTTTTCTTTGTTTTTTTTTTTTTTTTTGCGGCACTGGGGATTGAACTCACAACCTCGTGCCTGTCAGACAGGCACTTAAGTCACTGAGCCAAACTCCCAGCCCTATTTTTTTGAGGTAGGGTCGCACTGTGTAGCGCAGGCCAGCCTTGCGCTCGCGTTGTAGCCCAAGCTGGCCTCGAACTCACAACGCTTCTCCTACCTCAGCCTCCCAAATGCTGGGATTAAAGGCGTGAACCACCACGCCTGGCTGAGATTTTTCTTTGTGGTTTGTCTTTATTCCTGAATCACTGTTGCAAAAGATTTCCCAAACTTGAGAACATTTAGAGCCAAGAATTTCCAAAGCAGCAAGTTATATTTATTATGTTTCATAGTATTTCAGAGACTTTTCCATCTTGGCCAGTAAAGACGACAATTGCATGGCACTTATGGGATGGCTCTGGTCCCTATTAAAGGTATCATGTGACCCCCAGAGCATCAGAACCACGCCCTGGGTTTGTGATCAAGTTTTACTTAGAAAGTTATGCTTTGGGGGCCTGGTCTGTGAACCCTAGTATTCCTCTGGGAAATATGGCTTCCCAGGCAAATTCAATTTTATGAAACACTGACCCCTGAGATGAGAACCAGGTTTGCATGCAAAAAAGAGTGATTCGAGAGCAAATGAAAACTTACTGCCCTGTAATTTCTTCCTTACCAATTTATCACAGGACTAGAAATGACCAGGATTTGCAGCCATTTCTTAGGTTTAAGGGTCTATGTCCAGCAGGTCCCTATTAAAATGCAAATATGTTACTGGGAAGGAGCTATTCATCAATCCACTTACACCTTAGCAAGGATTAGTTTATCAGATCAGAGGAAAGAGAATAAGGCCCCAAGGAATGGGAGACAGGAGGTCTAGTTTGATTGGAAATGAGAAAAGTGTTTTCAGTAAGGCCCTTTGCTCTCTTGACCGCTATCTTTTTGAATGTTATCTTCTATGGGCTTAAATGCCCCTTTGCTGCCACTGAAATTTGACTCTACCTCAGTTGTCCACTTCAATGCTTATCTTTTCCCTAAAGTGTTTCTGGAAGCTACCTGGAGAGAAGCAAGTCTCTTCTAACTGCATTCCTCACTTGCATTCTCTGTATCACCCATTAGTCAAATCTTTGCTGGTTTCTGTTCTGTGGTATCAGCTCAGGAAACAGGCCAGTGTCCTGGGGGAAGAAGGGGGCCACTGGAGTAGGGAGAGAGACAGTGACTTTGACCTATTCGTGTGGCACCCTGGGTACCTGTCCTGATGTCTGTACCTGGATTCTTCCCTTTGCCTCTTTCCCTTGAATGGGCAACTTTCAGACTTTGGTTCTGGTTTATTATTCAACTTGTTCTCAACTGATTCAGAGGCCACACCAGTGGTTACTCATCAAGGTTCTAGTCTCTAGTTTTAGGTCCAGACAGACTTGAATCATTGGGGAGTGGTCCAAATTTTGGGCAGAAGTTCTATGTACACCACCAAACTGGGACCTGATTTGGAGGATTGTGTTGAGACCTTGAGGCATGAGGGCCAATCAGCTGGTTACCAAAGTCTGGGATGCAGTGAGCTCTGATAGGAAGCCTGTGGTCTCCACGGTCACTTTATGAGTTTCTTTTCTGGGTTGTAGAACTGCGGTTGGGTGCCAAGACCTTATCCTTCTTTGTATCTTGTAATGTCAGCTAAGATTTTTTTGGTTGCAAGCAAAGCTGAACTAACCACACTAAAGAGAACATTTAATGGGCTTTAGTCAATTAAAAGTCTAGAGGTAAAAATTTAGGTGCAACTCAGTCAGATACTTGGAAAGCAGTGACATAACCGTATCTCTTCCATTTTCAGCTGGGCATGGTGGTGCACACCTGTAATCCCAGCACTCAAGAGGCTGAGGCAGGAGGATCATTGTGAGTTCGAAACCAGCCTGGGCTACAAAGTGAGTTCAAGGCCAGCTGAACTGCATAGTGAGACCCTGTCTCAAAAAATAGGACTGGGGATTTAGCTCAGTGGCTTAAGCGCCTGCCTGGCAGGCTCGAGGTTGTAAGTTCGATCCCCAGTACCAAAACAAAACAAAACAAAAATATCTCTTCCGTTTTCAGTTTTCTTCACTTCCTGCTTTGTTTCATTCTCAGCCCTCAGATGGGTACTAGTGGACCTGGGTTCTGTGGTTCTTAAGAGCATGTGGTCGCATCGTAGAAGAAAACTGTCTCTCTCTGCCTGTGTGGCTGTTTCTCTCCCGCCTCATGCCAGTTCCACAGGGAACTCTATCTGTCCTCACCTGCGTCATAGTCATCTCTCCTGATTGCTCACCCAGTCCCAGGCCTGCCATTGTTAAGAGGTGCTTCCCCTTGATTGATGGCATCACCAGAAATACATGGAACAGCGAAGAGGCGGGTCCCCCAAGAAGGTGATACAGGGTGGACAAGAAGTAATAGATATCCAGCTCATCCCATAGTGGCCTTCACATTTTAGTTTTTCAACTGATGTTTGCTGTTTACCAATGGCCAAGTATTTCTAGGAGAGGAGAGACAGAGGCTCCAAAGAGGGTTCAGGTAGATCTCCGGGGGTAACATGAAGGCAGTAATGTGGGTGTAGGGTTAGCCAAGAGTTCCAAAGGTGAGAAGAGTTTTGTTAAAAAAAAAAAGAGGTGGGATGAGAGGAGCTGTTAATAGCTAAGATCCAACTTCTCTTATCATGCACACACACACGCACACGCACACACACATGTATATATTTGTTTGTTTTTGTCCATGGCTGACCCTGTCTGCAATGAAACTACATAAAGCCAGATGACTATAAAAAATCACATGCTTTCTAGCAGTCTCCTGTTGAGGGTGGTGGGGTGTGAGATGGCACACTTTCTGATTTTGATGAATCATCTCAGATAGCAGGCAGCTTTATTCTGCTTTCATACTAGATCAATTTCAAGGTCTCAAACTGTGTATCATAATTAGCAATGCAAACCTCCGGAGCATACTCTCTTAGTCAAAAGGAAATATTACACGGACATAGTAGACGATTCTTATAAATTCCTTTTCCTCCCTTTTTCCTGAGTGTTTGGTGCCCAAGTTGAGTGAGAAAGTCACTCTTTAGAAGATGGAGTCTGATGTTGAAATCTGTTTATTAATAAGTATAGACCAAAGGGTAGCAGATTTCTCTTTTAAGTTTAATGGTCCTGTATTAATTAGTCTGCAGCATCACAGAGAATAAAAAATGCAGCTGTATTTCAGTGCAAGGAGAAAAAAAATCATCTCTACTGCACCCATCTGAGGAGGCACTGAGACTCTGCTTCCTTTCGCTGGTGCACTCAGGGGTGGGGATATTTTTATCCCTGGCCCTGTGGGTAAGTAAGCACATGTAAGTTCTGATGTGGGTGAATCTCTGAGCAGGGGGCCCCATGGAGGAGCTGAGTCAACAGAAAGGAACATTGACTCTGGTGACTGAAACCCTGATCAATCCTTACTTAAGGTGACCTCTGAGTGCTGGTCATTTTTTTTTTTTTTCATAGTTTGAGTTTGATTTTCTCACTTTTAGTCAAGAGTTCTATTAGTTACAACCTCTAAAGGTAGCTTTAACCCATGGGAGAGATGCTGGCATGAGGAACGGCTTCGTGGGGTAAAATGATTAAAATAAGCTCAGATGATGAACTAAGAGAAGCTAAAGATACTCTATGCTTTTTCGTGACTTTCCTATTATCAGGCCCCCACTGTGTTGATACCTTAAATGAGTGGAATTCCCTTCCTGGGCTCCAGTGGGCTCAGAGAGAGTTGGGCTGGAAGCAGGAGTTAGGAAATGCTTTCTGCCATCTTGGATGTGGGCTTTTTACAATTCAGAGGTGGTT
This sequence comes from Dasyprocta punctata, assembly GCA_004363535.1. Lineage (NCBI taxonomy): Eukaryota > Metazoa > Chordata > Mammalia > Rodentia > Dasyproctidae > Dasyprocta > Dasyprocta punctata. The sequence goes on along the minus strand of RJWM01007788.1, from coordinate 747 downwards.
CTCCAGAACCAGTGGGCTGGGTTGAAAAGAGCCCTTGACAAGGTGCAGGAGAGAACGTGGCTACATCTCTCTTAGCTTGTGACTTGGGGATTGGGTATGATGTGGCCAGAGCTCAACTTTCTCATTTATAAAGCAAGTAGGGAAGGGGGTGGGGGGGTGGGGAATCAAGCTCTAGAAGATCTGTGGCTTCACAGATCGAAGCCCTGGCTGTAGCAGCTTCTCAGTCTCCCTGTGGCTGCCCCAACAGAGCTGCAGCCCTCGGGAGCCTCTGGGTCTGCAGTGTCTACCTCAGAACAGGTGGACTGGGTGGTAATGGGCTTCAGGCCCACATGCAGTGGCTGTAGGCAGCTGGTGTTTCCTGAGAGGAAAAAAAATTCTATCAAGAAACCTCTTGCTCCCGACATTTATTTGCAGCAGAAAGTGTGGAGAATCCTTTTTGAAAGAACAGCAAGACCTGTCTGAAGTCAGGAAGCAAGTGTGTGGCTGGGCTGATGCTCAGCCCAGGACCAGCGCAGGAAAAGGACAGGGGAGCTGCAGAGAGGAATTCACCCGCTCCTGAGCTCCGCAGCTGCCCGCATCTCTGCATTAAGGGGCTGGGTCCCCTGAGTGAGCTCTGCTCCTCCACCGTGGCTCAGGGCAGCACTGTGCCTCATTCATCTTGCCTTTGTCCCTTCTCTTCCTCCCCATCTCTTCCCCCCTCCCCATTTCCCCTCCCGTCCCCCTTCATCCTCCCCTCCCCCTTCATCC
>RJWM01007787.1:0-77103 GCA_004363535.1 Dasyprocta punctata | reverse complement strand
GATGGTTGATTTCATCTGGGTCCCACAGTCTGTGTTTGAATAAAGCAATAAGCTTTTACAAAGCCAAGAACAATCAGAAAAACCATATCATATTGAGCTTTGCCTCCTGGTTATGGGGATGAAGGAGAGACAGGTGTATAAGTAGCTTTTTTTCAAATCACACTAGAAGAGGGGAACAATTCTTTTCTTTAGTTACTTCAAACATACCCTGTGCAGACATCCTTAGTATATTTATGCTAAATTAGTTTTCTGCAGACTTTTATAAAGTTTTTGCCTACTTTATATTTGGCCTCTGGTGATCATTTCAATAACATAAATTATAAGTACATTCTGCTTTTAGACATTAGGAAGTCAATTTCTGTAAATACTTCTGGGCCTGTTAAAATTATGAGGAAGGATGGTGTTGGAGCAAAATAACAAATTTATAGATATTTCATGATTAATTAGAAGACTCACCAAGTTGCTGTTTTGCTGTCTCTGGTAAATTCAATTGACCCTGACAATGTCAGAGCAATTGTCTTTACCTTAAGGCACCTTGGGCTGACCTGTGCTCATACAGTGAAGGCTCTCTCTGAAACAACTCCTATATTATGGTAATGTCCTTTGCCACTTTCATTCAGTCAAGTTTCTCTCTCCAGAACAACTCCTATGTTATGGTAATAACCTTAACCACTTTCATTCAGTCAAGTCTCTCTCTCCAGAACAATTCCTATATTATGGTAATGATCTCAAGTGTAGTCATTCTGTAAGAGTCCCCTCCCCTGGTTCCCAGAATGTTTTTATTGTTTCAAGACCAGCCTGTCTGTCAATATATGATTCAATATGTATAACCAATCATGTAACATTTGGTCACTTGTTTTGTACCTCCCACTGCTAATTCTGTATGGACTAAACTCCTTCCGGATTCGGTGCCATTGCTAGGGAGGAATTATCCCTGCAACTGTTCACTGGTGTGAACTCCAACAATCTGCTGGTGTAAAGATTAAATGCTGCCATCTTATTTCCTTGGTGCAAAGAGTCTTCCTTTCGGTTTGGTTTGGTTTGGCTTGGCTTGGCTTGGAAAATTTCCTGCAACAATGGAAGATGTTAAAAGTAGTTTGATGTACAGAAAAATACAAATTTTAATCATGAAACATTATCTCCACTTACGTATAAGCTTCATTAAGGAAACTTAATACCCTTTAAATACTAAAAAATACTAAACAATCCTTTAAAATTCTTTAAAATGAATTCAGATTTAAAAATCTTTTTTTAAAATCAAGTAATGAATTGACAACAGAGATTGGGCAACTGGTGCTTGAATTCTACTTTTCATACCGTCTTAAGTTTTATCTCTCTGACTACAACTGCATGTATGGAGTAAAATCATATTTTTGATTTTTGATGATTCTGGCCATAAACCAAATGAAATGAGAATTGAATCAAATTCAATGGTTAGGTTCAACATAGATCTTATGTGAAAATTCAATTTGGCTTGCATCCAATTTGGTTTGCAACCAGAATCGTGGAATGAATTAAGTTCATGTACCGAGATACCACTGTGTGTGTGTGTGTGTGTAAACAGAGAGAAATAGAAATAGAAATTAGCATTAGTTGACCTGTATTCTTTTATGGAGCAATACTTTTGGGTCTGGAACTTGAATATGAGTAGGAATCAAAAGTTCTGCAAGTTATACTGCTTTGACAATCTCCATTGGCCTCCAGTCTCCCCAAATGTACTAAAGTCATAGTGAGACACAGCTCTGAGACACAATACCCTTTACCCTAGGCCAGCCTTTCTATGTTCTAAATGGTCAAATCCATTGTCAATTCCAGAGCGGTGTCTGACATCATACATAGTGTTTTCTATTTCATGCTTCCTCATAAAAAAAGTTATCTGCATGGCAATTCTCCAGTCTCAGAGTGATAAACTTTTTCCAAGTCTAGAGAAGTAGCCTCAAATATTTTTGTGGACATGAAGTAAAGAATTTTCTCAAACAGTAATTGTATATATCTTATGTGATAAGTGCATTCTCTGGTTTCTATGGAAGCAAAAACCCTCTTAAAGATAGGACATTTAAAATTTTGCATCTGGAAGGCCAAAGGCTCTCTTCTATCAGTACCCTTTAAGGTAAGCTAGTAGTGATTTTAAATTATCACATTCTTTTTGTTAAATGATATTTCTTTAAAAGCATGTTTTTAAATGTAAAGATGATGCAAAATAATTATTTACATAAGACATGGTTGTATTCTTAAAAAATATTTTGTATGAAAATTGCTACGACTACTAAGAAAGTTCATGAAATTAATATATAGAGTTCTGCAATATTACAATTTATATTTTAAATATAGTTATAAAAATTATTGCTACAGTGAGAAACAAAAGATAACCTAAAAACAAAGAATAAGCCTATGCCTTCAATGGCAAGATCAACTTTTTAAAACCTGTTACTGCCACCTAATCTATAAGATTTTTAAACTATAGTTAAATGAATTAATTCAAGTATATATATAGCAAAAATAGCCAGAAATTAAGAAAAAAATAGTGTGGAAGATTCATTTTTTTCTGATACTATAGCATATTATAAAACTGGTCTAATAAAAACATGATACTGATGTAATTCAGTGGAATATAATAAAGTAGGCATTAATATTCATAAGAATTTAGTGCAACATTTCATATATGTGAAAATATAACAAGTGATAAACTGAACAGTCATTAGAAAAATATATTTCTCTTCTATTCTTAATATCAAAATAATTTTAAATCATAGAAATCATGGACTAAGAATCAAAAAAATTCTGGAATATTATTTTAGGTGCAGAGAGCAATACAAAAATTCAAAAATCACATTATACCAAGGAAATTTCTCATTAGGAAAGTACTATAAACAATACTGTAAGCAAGGTTAGACATCAAATGTCAAAGTAGGAGAAAATATTTGGAAAACATGATTAGAAGTTCTAATAACAAAATTCTAAAGAAGCTCTTGTATAGCAATTTAACAACTATATAAACACAATTCAAATGTGAGTGAATTTCATAACCAGACTTTGTAGAAAAAAAGTTTTTAGACAAAAGAAATTTAGCTTTACTCATAATAAATATGCAATTATTGTTAAATAAAAATACCCTCTCACCTATTAGCTTGGCAAATTGGTAAATTTATTAGAATGAGATTTACTTTGTCTTCTATTTAATGGAAGTATGAATGCTAAAAGCTCTATGAAAAGGTATTTGACAATATTTACTAAAATTTAAAATGTATATACTATTTTACACAGCAACTTTAAGGATTTATCTTGAAAACTTATATAGGCAATACATGTAGAAATATGTAGGTGTAGTTTTACTAATAGAAAAAGTTTTGATACTGTCAAAGATTGGTAACTACTGTCATGTCCATATACATCACAGATTAAATAAATTGTGAAACACTGTAATGTGCAATGTGAAGTAACTATTTAAAAATTATAATGCATTGAGATCACAAATAAATGATAAAAAGTTAGGATTATAATATGCATGCCATTTATGTACTATTTAAAAAATGATGAACACTGTGTTAGTGTAGAAATCTATCTGGGAGAATTCATCAGAACCTCGTGATCTTTATTCCATCTGGAATGTGGAGGGAAGAAGCTCATATAAAGCAGGGAGAGAGATTTACTTTTTCTCTATCCCTGCCCTCTTTGTTTTCTTTCCAGAGTGAATGGGACTATGCAAACTTACAACTAATACTTTCCAACGTTTATTGCTTTAACATTTAACACCATTACTATGTGTTACAGCTTTATATCTAGATGTTCCTCCAAAGCCTCAATTGCTCCTAGGTGGGGTTTTTGGGAACATAACATTCGTCAGTGGATTAGTTCACTGACGAGTTTATAGCTAAATATCATGTTCAGAGGAGGTATGTCCCTTGGGGCCTGGCCTGGAAGGGTCTATCTCCTTCTCCTGCCCTTTGATTGCCCCCTCTGCTTCCAGCTGCTTTGCCTTAAGTTGTTGCTCCTGCCACATTCCCTCTTGCTATGTCTCTCTGCCTTGGAACCTGGAGACTATGAACTGAAACCTCTATAAAGTGTGAGACAAAATAAACCTTTCCTCCTTAGGGGTGTGAGTGTTGGATATTGCGTCCCAATGAGGAAGTAACTGAGATAGTAAGTAATTTGGCAAAAATATTAGTATAGAGGGACAATATCTTGTCTATATTACAGATGAAGAATGCAAGGATATGAAAGTTTAAATATGTGCACAAACTCAAAAACTTTTTGAAATCAGGATCAGAAAGTGACTCCAAAAGTCATTGACTAGGTATAGGAGCAGTTGTCTTTCATGGTTACATTCAAGGTTAACTCCAATTGATCTTTTAGTTGTTGCCATCCATCTTAAAAATCTTTTGATTAGCTTTCCCAACCAATGGACAGTTGTTTAGCTTTATGATATCAAAGAATAAAACAACCACTTAATAATTAAATGAAATAATTAAATTCAGAGAGTCAAATTATTGCTCACTTAAGTAAAGGAGAACAACTTGGTTATAGTCTTTCTGAGCATATCAAGGAGTCTATTGCAAAAGAACAAGGCTTTTGGAAAATAACTGAGTCAGAGAGGTGGAGTTTTAGGAAAAGGCTAATTTCAGCTATAGAAACATGGTTATTTAGGTAAAAGTATAGTTGACAAGTTGGCATTTAGAAGGTGTATGGGAACTTTAAAATTTTTGTGCTTTACAATTACAGATATTCTTTCCTTTTTGGTGGTCTCTCAAGTTTATCCTCTCACTTCCGAACAACTGATCTTCAGAACCATGTAAGAATCTTCTAGATTTCCAAGTAATAGGTGTTGGCAAATTTTCTTTTTAGTTTACCCTTGCTTATCTTCTTCTCCCACATAAAGAATCCATAAAAAATATTGATGTCTTTATAGAGGGGGAGAGGAATAATATTTTGAAGTTGTAACATCAGCCTAAACTTATTGTAGCCAGAATCTTAGCTAAACCCAGAGAGAATTCATATTTTCTAGATCTTTTTGGGGAATTTGTTATTACAGTAATCAGTGTTGTATTTACATGACAGTTTGCTAATTTTGGCTACAGGAAGAAAAAAGAGTTTTGATCACAGATCTTGGAGAAAGAACAGAAAACAATGCAGGAGTCATTAAGACCAGATCCTCTGTTAGGTTCCCTACCCATTTATTGAGCACCTATGGAGAGAGAAATGAGAAGAACTATTTTCATGAAAAGCATTTTCCAGATATAATGAAGAGCATGCATAGTGCAAAATAGCTCAATGTAGACCATGTGAGCAAAAATGGCTGTGATAAGTATATAAGCCTCATCTGTGCCTTTGTGACTCTTGTCAGTTGGTAGCTTTGAAATCCTTAGGTGGTGGAATATTTGTTCTCTTCATGACCTTGGTAGCACCATCAGGAATCACAGCTGGGAACTACCTTGAACCAGGTTGTGGAGCAAAAATTATTGTCAAGAGAAATTATGGCAGGAGAGGAAGGTCAGGGGAAGTTTCAGAAAGGTTTACTCAGGAGCCTACACACCTGGAGAGGCCTACAGAATAGTGTGGAGCTTTCTTCCTAGAAGACTGAAGATTTTGTGTATAAATGGGGAGAAAAATCACAATATACAAATGTTTGTTGGATAACTATATTTTTATACCAGTGAAAATGACTCCCATCTGCATCAGTAAGATTCAGCTCTTGGGACACTCAATTTACATTTATTTAATTCTGGTTAAAACTCGATGTTGATCCTGTTCCAGCTCTTTAGTACTCATAAGCACTTTCTCTGTTTCTAATCATAGTTAATTTATTCATGCATTCATCTAGTTACTATTCACCTTTTCAGGGAACAAACATTATCTAAGGGGGTCACAATGATGAAAAGAGTTTCAGCATTCATAATGTGGTTTTTGTGATCTAGTATTTAACAATCTCAGTGAAAATTATAGCATTTAGGCGCATACAATGAAGTTATACACAGAAAAGAAATGAACACCCACAAAATAGGACCTTAAATCAGCTGACTAGAGTCAGAGTAGGCCTCACAGCAGAAGTGAAACCTAATTTATAAAGGAGATTAGTTTGTTTCCATGTAAGAGTAAAGCAGAGTATCCCAAGCAGTTACGTGCAAAAGCATAAGAGATTTGTCAGGGAGCAACAGATGATTTTAAATTACTTGAGCATTTCACACAGAAGTAGAATGTTAAAAGATGTTGGATGGAGGCTAAGGGCACATGTAATGAAAAGATGTTTTATGTCATTATACAGAATTTATGATGGGAAACAACTGCAAAAGATGAAGCAAACATTGTAGGACTAAATTTGCATTAATGTAAATCACCTTGGCTATGTTTTTCTATATAGCAAATATAAGTAATTACATAAAAGTATATATTACATTTTTAATCTAGTTATTTGGGATTTTTTTGGTCTTTTTTTTTTCCCCTGAGACAGGGTCTCTCTCTGCAATTCAGGCTGACCTTGAGCTCACTTCATAGCCCAGCCCGGTCTTGAACTTGCAACAATCCTCTTCCCTTAGCCTCCCGAGTCCTGCAATTACAGGCATGCACCACCACACCCAGCTCCTAATCTAGTTATTTGTATTAGTCAGTTTTCTTGTGGGACACATTACCCAACACCCACAACTGAAAAGAGAAAATACTTAATTGAAATCACAGTTTCAGGAGACTCAGTCTATGGTCTGTGGGCTCAATGGCAAAAACATCATGGTGGAAGAAGATGGCAGAGCAAATATTACTTAATGGTAGCCAGGAAACAGAGCAGGGGAAATGTGCCAGAGAAAAAGGGACAAAGAAACAAATATACGCCCCAAAGTCTTGCCTCCAGAGCCCACCAAACACTTCCAGAATTTTGCTTCATTAATCCCCTTTATTAATCCATGTTAATCCACGTTAACTTCCAACTTGTCAACTTGATACCCAAATACACCTCCTTAAACCATACTTAATTTGCAAATCAACACCAAGTCATAGTTCTGCCCAACCTGACCTGACTATCCAGAATACAACTGAAACACAATAATTCTTTCCTCAGTCTCAACAGTCCTGGCATTTCTAAAATGGTAAAGTCAGTCTCTTCTGAGATATTAGGCAAACTGTTAGCTGTGAATGCCAGTAAAATTTTTTTAAAAGTTGCATAATCCCAAGGTACAATGGCACATATTAAATATTCCCATTCCAAAAAAGGAGTGTTATGGTTTGTGTCTAGATGCCCCCCAAAAGCCTCATGTGGTTATGTGGGGGAGGTGGTGAAGCTTTTCCAGAATCTAGAGTTTGTGACTAGTTCATTGTCTATGCTGAGATTGGGGATGTGAGTGCTACACAAACCCTAGGGTGGGCAGCCTGTATACAATATAAGAGAAGAAAAGAGGCTTGCTCCTCCTTTTTGCTCTTGTTGCTTTTGCCATCTTCCACATCCATGAACGGTTGCCTCTCTGCCATGTTGCCCTGCCTTGGAGCCAGCCGACTATGGATCAAAGCCTCTATAAACAGTGAGATAAATAAACCTTTCCTCCCTTAATTTTGGATGTCAGGTACTTTGTCTCAGCAGTGAGACAAAAATAACTAAGACAGGAAGGAATGGAGGAATAGAAAGCAAGAGGATCAAAGCAAGTCTGAAATCTAGCAGGACAAGCATTAAATTTTATATTACTATGCCAACTATCCTGAGAACATGGTAGTAATACATGAATTCCAGAGGGCTTGGGGAGCCCCATCTCTGTGACCTTGCTGGATGTAACTCACACAACCTCCTTTTGGTGTGGCTCTACTCATGGCCTGCAGATTTTTTTGGAAGATGTTTCTGTTCTTTTAGGTTTACAGTCCTCTTGGGGCATCCTTGTCTGACTTCCCAGGCTTTCCTTTGAAATCTTGATGGAAACCTCCCTGACCCCATAATGTTATTTCTGCATGTTTATAAAAACAACATTATGTAGATGATACGAAGGTTCTTGTCAGTGGGAGCTATAACCAAACTCTGTTGGTTGATGACTGTGGTGGTATCTGAGAGCATGAATGGATGAACATGATAAAATAAATCCTGGGGGAAAATTCCCTTGGGAATCCTTCTGAAGCAAGATCCTATACTCCTGATTCTGCAGTGGGTGGTGTCTTACTGATTTCTGAGATGTCCTCAAGGCATCTTTCTTCTTGTTGCTGTACAGAGTACTTTATTTCTTTTTAAAGGTTCTAATCTGCTCAACAATCATAGCTCCTTTAGCCCCACCTTTACACATGGTTCCTTTTAGGCCAAAATGTAAGTTTTTCAAAATTTTCTGTTCGTCTCTCCTACTCTCACTATAAATTTGTCTACATTCATCAGCAGTATCAGCCAGAATGTTGGACTGTCTCAAAATCTCCTCCACCAGATCAATTAGTTTACTTCCTTTAATGTCAATCTCCTACAAAGCCTCAGGACATGAGCAAAATATGACAGTTTTCCCCCCAGAGTTTAACACACACTGCTTCTAGTCTAATTGCCATTGAAATCTATGTTCCCATTTGAAACTTCCTGACTCTAGCCTTTAGTGTCTGCACTCTTATCAGCATTCTGGTCTTCTGAAGCCCAACCAGAATCACCTATCAGGCTCTGTTTACAGTAATTAAAAGTTCCTCTAGCCCATATCTTTAAAAATTTCTAAACTCCTCCCACAAACCAGTTCCAAAATCTTCCAAACTATATTGTCAGTAATAATCACAGCAAGAGTCCCACTCCTGATTCCAATTTTCTGTATTAGTCAGCTTTCTCATTACTGGGACACAATGTCTGACACTCACTGCTTACAGAAATAGAGGCTTACTGTGGATCGTGGTTTCAGGGGACACAGTCCATGTCCTGCTGGATCCAAGACAGAAACATCGTGGTGGAAAAGTGTGGCAAAGCAAAGCTGGTTAATTCATGGCAACCAGGAAGAAGGGCAAGGGAAACATGTTAGAGAGTAAAGGGGAAGGGATCAGATTTAGACTCCAAGGTTTTGCTTCCGTGACCCACCCAAAAGCAAGCATTATTAATCCCCTAGGGGGCTCCCAAGACAATCAGTTTGACAATGCACCTCCACCATAACATTATACATTTCTCTAGTGTCTTTCAAATTCTTTCCCTACCTTCATTATACCTTTCTTTAATTCCCTATTCAACTTCATATGAAGCTTTCATAACTATTTAAAGTAAGATAAGAAAATCATTGAAACTGATTTTGCAAGCATATGACAAGAAGCACCAGACCTATTTTAACTGAACACACTAAACATATATCTAGAATTGGCTACTTGACAATCATATTTGAAAAAACATTCTCCACTGAAAAATGTTCATCTCTATTGCTCCAACAGTGCACTTAATTTCTAAGAGACCATCAAATTAAAGTCCTACACCACATTTTTGCCTCTGGGCGTAGCCTTTCCCCCCTCTTCTCATTAGTGGTGTAAATCCCTCAGGAATCCTTGCATAAAGAAGGACATCTGTTTCCATTTTCTCTCAGAGAGAGGAATAGTATCTCTATGCATTTTGAATAGATTAGTATCTGAGTTTAGCACTTTCATGAACCATCGGCCCAAAGACCTAGAAGAATCCAAGTCCCCAGAGGGGAGGTTGGAAAGTGTTTTTCCCACACTATAGGGTGTCTTATTGCCTCTGTTGCTGCTGCTCAAAATGAAAGGAATGCATTTCTGTCTTTATCTCCCAATCTCTTTGCTCAATCTCCTCTTTCCCTCTCTCTTCTCTTCCTTTACTCTCTTGTTACGTGTGGAGCCAGAAGTGTTCTACTTTCATTTAAAGTGTGAATTTAATGTATGCTATAAATTAGAGAACTAGAAACAGTCTAATTTTGTTTTTTATAACACCTTTCAAGTACAATATGCCCAAATGATTCTATAGCTGAAAAGAGAGGTATTAATCTAAAGTTTTAGATTGTATATACAGAGAGAGAGAAACAGAGAGAAAGAAAGAGAGGGAGGGAGAGAGAAGAGAATAATACATAGGGAAAATATGGTATATGTGACTGTCAAGCAGTCTAGTTAATTCACAATTTTTTGCAATTCATTTCATATAAAATATAATATATAATGAATTATGAATGTATTCAATAATGAACAGAGAAATTGATGCAGTATCACAAACCATGATTTTTTTTTATTACTTAAAAATAAACATAACTTTAGCTAGTTTGAAGTTGTATGATCTTGTGACTTTTTTCCTTTCCAAAGTATTTCCAAGTCTGTAGTGCTGGGCCTTGTGAAATTTTCCATGGTCATAAATATCACTGTCATGCTTAGGCTTCCTAAATATTAGGTAAGACATATATTCCATTAAGAATTTTGCATACAAAGCCGGGCATGGTGGCACACGGCTTTAATCCCAGCACTCGGGAGGCTGAGGTAGGTGGAGCGTTGTGAGTTCTAGACCCGTTTGGGCTACAACGCGAGCCTAAGGCTGGCCTGAGCTACATAGTGCGACCTTGCCTTAAAAAACCAGGGCCGGGAGTTTGGCTCTGTGGCTTAAGCGCCTGCCCTAGCAGGCGTGAGGCTGTGAGTTCGATCCCCGGTGCCGCAAAAAAAAAAAAAAAAAAAAAGGAATTTTGCATACAAAATATTTAAATATTTATATAAAATCATAGTTTGAAGATGTTGATTGTTTGAAACACTAATTTGAAGCCACAATTGAAAACAAGTCAGCCTTTGCCAAATGCACATTATGGTATATATAATAATTTATAAAACATTATATGAACTCTAAGATAACCCTGTTTTTATTTATTGTATAAATATGCCCAGGATGCTAAAAATTCAGTTTAGCCCTGTTTGTACAAATTGCAAGTACCTGAACTTTGAATATATTCAAGTATCCTCACTTCAAATCCATGTTCTTTGTAGAATATTTTGTATAAAGAGTTTGAAAACTTATGACACTATTGGTAAACCAAATGTTTTGTACTAAGTTCAAATAACTTTTAACATGAATGCTCTTTGAGATTATTTTCCAAATAAAATTCCTAAAGTATGAATCAGTCTTTGTTCTAAGTGCCCACTTCTAGGGAGGGATTGTTATATTTGTCTTCATTTTGTTGAATCTGCAAACTGGTAAGATGCCTAGAAACTTCTGATAAGACCTTAAGGATATCTGAGTAGGCTTTGGAGAAGCAATAAAATGTTTCTACCCTTTGTAGTGGGCAACAAAATGGCCATTTTTCTCTGTTTTGACAGACTTTGGTCTTTAAGTTATAAATCACTATTGATCAAGCATTAACTAACTAAAAAGTTAAACTGAGGGTTAAGTGATTTTGGTGCATGGTTTCCCCAAGCCAATTATTAACTTAGTCAGGAGTTAAGATATTACCTTCTGTACTTTTACTGGAAGATAATGCCCATACCTAAAATGTAAATATATATATATATATATATATATATATATATATATATATGTATATATAGTTATTCCTTGAATTCCAGTTGTTTTCCTCAGAAATATTTGAGTTTTATATTAAATCCTCACTTCATAATGTGTGTCTTAGTGTGTTTGGGTTGCTATAACAAAATACCATGAACTAGATGATTTATAAACAATGGAATGCTGGAGGGTAAGGAGCCCAAGATCAAGTTATCATCATTTTCATTGTCTGGTAAGTGCTTGTTCTTTGCCTCAAAGAAGATGCCTGCTTGGTATAGTCATTCCCCTAAGGTGGAAAGGGGAAAGGGTTCTCCCTATAACCATAGGGTTTTAGAAATGCAGAGCCTTCATGTCTTAATCCCTTCAGAAAAGATCCCTTTCTTAACACTGTCACATTGGGTATTAGGTTCCACCTTAAGAATTTTGATAAAATCTCACCATGCAGGACTTAGCAACCGGTTTCATGAAACTTCTCTCTATATAAAATTTTCCTGTGGGCCTTGATTTCTCAACTATGGCACATTTTGGGTTGGGTACTTCATCCATATGGGAGATTGTCCTGTGTACTGCAGGATGTTGTGCGATATCCTTGGGTTCTGTCCACTAGATGCTAGTAGCACCTTCCCTTATTAAGTCATGACAATCAAAAATATTTCTAGACATCATCACATATCTCCTGGGGCCTACCGTCATACCTAGTTGAGAACTACAGTTGTAGACCTCTTTAACTTTATTTTTGGTTAGTTTGAGAAAAGAAAGAGAAAGATCATCTTGAGGATATGGATGAAGGGTAAGATAAAGATATATAAATAAAATTAGATATGAGTTGGGTTATTAATAACAAATTAAAATAATCTATTTTTCATAAACTGATAAATAGACAAATTGTACAGCAGTCACACGATGGAAATTCAGTAATAAATGAGAATGAAGCTCTGAAAACTAAAAAATAAAATTAGACTTTTTAATGAATTTAGAAGATGCTATGCTTTTCAAAAATATTAGACACACGATAATAGGCTCTGTGATTACATTCATATGAAACTATAGGAGCAGAAAAGAGACAATGCATGCCCAGAGTAGGTGTGGAAACATGACAAAAAGAAAGTTTTTGTGGAATTAGAAAGATCTTTCTGTAAGATGGAGTGTTTTGATTATTGTGGTTACATCATGCATTGCAATTTGTATGAAGTGTACACTTAAAAGATTAATTCTATTGTATTTGGATTAGACCCCAAAGAAAGCTGTTAAAAAGGAGACGTGAGGATGTAGGAAGACAATGTAAGATAGAGGCCAGGATAGGGAGCCATTTCCAGACTCCTCTTTGCAAACTGTCTGTGGCAGTTGACCTTGTGGAAGTGGATGTGGATGCCCAGAAGTGGAGCTGACTGGCAGGTCTGACTTTGTCTTGAGAATATCCCCCGGCATGCACTGTTTTTACACAGTGTATTGTTCCTCTTGGGACCAGTCACAGTTGTCTCAGACATAATCCAGCAACTCCCAGCTTCTTGGGAACTGTCATCTGGGAACCCAGAGGCTCCTTTCAGAAACAATGAATAACAGGCAGGAAGTTTTCAGCAGCAACCAAGCTCCAACACCCACCATACAGAGTCACACAGCAGTGTCCCTAAGACTCAATGTCAGGTGAGCATTAGGAATGACCTTGTGGGTTTTCTTTTTCATAACCAACCACATCTTCCATGTTTCTTTTCCTCTCAGTCTATTTCAAGAGTTTCTTGACTAGAATATTATGGGGAATTAAATGACCTTCATGCATGTTTAGCGTCAGCTTTCTTTTTCTAGGAAATGGTAAGTAAATGGTTAGTAAAAGGCCATGGAATTAGAAGAGAGAAGAATGATTTCAAGAAAAAAGTTCAAAATTGATTTTGAAGAAAAAAGAACTAAACTGGTTAGATCTGGGTGTGCATTCTGACTCACTCTAGTTCAACTTCAGGTCAATTCCTCTGCTTTCCAAAACAGAGTTCCTCAATATAGAAAATGGAACAGTAGCTTCTACTTAGGGTTGCCATGAGATTACCATGAAAATACTGTATTAGTTTCCTGTGGATACCATAATAAATTATAAACTTGGAGGCTTAAGTGACCAAATCATTTTATCCTAGTTTTGGAGTTTAGAAATCTAACAATAAAGATTTGGGCAGTGCCTTGCTCTGGGTGGAGACTCTAGGAAAGAATGTTTCCTTGTCTCTTAGCTTCTTGTAACTGCAGAGCTTCCTTGGGGGTATATCACTGAAATTTCTGTATCTCTTTTCCAGGGTTTTCTCTTGTGTTGCTGTTCAGTCTTTCTCCATATTTTCTCTTATAAGGACACTTATACTTGGATTTAGAGCTCTCTTCAATTGAGAATGATTTCATCTCAAGATACTTAATTATAATTTTACCTCCTTTCCAACCAAATAAGTCCAGATTCTGGTAAATATAGCTTTGGGTGGGCATGGTGGGAGGATTTGCCACTATTCAGTTCATTACACCCAGTGTCACCTAGTGTCAGCTCCATAGTTGGCAGATGTTATTATGGATATGATGTTATTTTCTGATTTTTTTTTTTTTTTTTTTTGTACCGGTGATTGAACTCACAACCTCATGCCTGCCAAACAGGCGCTTAGGCCACTGAGCTAAATCCCTGGCCCTATTTTTTGAGACAGGATCTTACTATGTAGTTCAGGCTGGCCTTGAACTCACTTTGTAGCCCAGGCTGGTCTCAAACTCACAATGATCCTCCTGCCTCAGCCTCCCGAGTGCTGGGATTAAAGGCATGCACCACCATGCCTGGCTCTATTTTATGATTTAATAAAGGCTCAAAAGTAACGTCTGTGATAATTGTTTGAATGGATTACATGAATCAAATTTCATGTAATTCTACCCTTCTGTGGCATGGCAATGTATTAAGATGAATGGCTCTGAAATTAATGAAAATTCCATATTTAATTAGTCCTTTTTCCAACCCTGTGACAATGTGCCTTTTTCATCTTCTTCCAATAATCTTTGTAGCCTCATCTTTTCTCAGTCGGTGTACATTAGAGCACATAGCCATTATTTCTATTTTATGTAGTATTTCACACCAAATATTTGTTGAGCAGTTATGATGTCAATAATGAATTAGAAAGTGATACATATTGATAATCTGGAAATTAACTCTAACTGAACAGAGTTGAAAGAAGCTATTCCTTTCAGGGTCTTTATAATGTTATCTGATTTGCTCCTCTATCAACCTAGAAGGTATCTGTTCCGCTACTTCCCACAGACTGACACAGTCTGAAAGTCCCTTGCTCAAGGTCACTAAAGTACTACGAGTGAATTAGCTGACTTAAGGGACATTCCTTCATATGGAACTGTTACTGCAGTACACGAAAATATACAGTTCATTATCCCATCCCTCTTTCCAAGTCCCAAAATTTAATTGTGTAGTTCTAAGATGTAATAGCTTTTGAAGTTATGATTAAAATGAATCTCTGCTTTGCTCAGCAGCAGGATTTTGTGGAGTATCTTACACTCCAAAGAAGCTTTTCCCCCTCTCTCCTTTTCGTGGGTTTAATAACAATCTTTTCTCCCTCAATGTCCCTTTGTAGTGATATACAAGCTCAGTGTTTTCTATAGATAACACAACACAAGATCAAAATGTGCAGAAGTAAAATAAATGGCGTATGAGGCTCATCTGTTGTCTGTAGGCAGCGCGTTGGCAGCGATTACATTCGCTTTATTGCAGTCTTGACAGGCACCCTGCTTCCTGACGGGGAAGCTAACATGCCTCAGCAGTGGCTGCAGAAGCAGCTCGGGGTGATTAAATCTCAGTCTTTCTGTCAGGGAGCTGCCTGTGATGTCTTTTCTCACAACTACTTATGTCTTATTACAAGCTTCCTTTCTTCTCTGCAAAGAAAAATTGCTCATGTGGCATGTCTTGTTTTTAGATCTCTTACCTTTATATTTTAGGTGACAGGATGGTTTATTTGCTCATTAACAGAGAAGCTGAAAACAGGGAAAAATATTTCTGAAAATATTGAATCTTGCACATGCATTTCTAGTCTAAATAGAAATGCCTTCATTTTCCCCTGAATGGATTATAAATATACACAGTTGTTGTGTCTTCACTGATATTTTCTAAGCAAATATTTTATTTCAGTAAGTATCTTAGTATTTGTTATGTATGAATTTATGAAGCCTATATAAATATATAGAAAATGAATTTGGCAAACTAATTTAGATGCATCTTCTAGCAAAAGCATATATTTATACATACAAGTGATAGTAAGAATTCAGTTTGGTAATCTGAACAAGACTTTGGATGGACATGATCTGTGAAAAGGACAGGAAGGTTATGGATAGTATTAAGCAGTGTGCTGGCAATGCTATTTCAGGCCTAAAGCATCATCATCTATATGACTCAGGAGTGGATATAGTTACTTAAAGGGAAAAAAGGCCTAAAATATAGTCACAGAAACTGAAACATGAATCTCCTGTCCTTTCTTCCATATTACTTTTATTTTCATGTGATGTTTTTATCAATGAATTGGTTTAGAAATTAATGAACTTAAAGGTCATAATATTTGCGACAAAGGAAACTAGAATACTATGATCTTTGAAGCAGAGTCCATATTAAGAGATTCAGGTCTGTGTGCTTCAGTGAGTAACAGGTGTTCAAGCAAGCACTTTCAGGGTGTGAGCGAAGCAGCATAGTGGGGAGAGATCTGAATAAATTTATGATTAACTTCAAAAGTGAGACTTGGCCAGTCTACTCATGGCTAAGATTTTCCTTGTCTGAGGCAATGGGTTGGCATACGGGTTACTCATTTTGTGGGTCTCTGTGTGCACCTGGAGAGTGAGGTAGAGTTGCACACTTCCCTTTCCTCTCAACAGCTATGGACAGTTCCACAGAGGAAGGTGGAAATATAAGGCATTCCAAGCAAGTACTTACTGACATTGCATGGAGATGGATGTATTGGCTCCATAATAGAGAGAGGCTGAACTGAGCACCCCATTATCTTCGAAAGATAATTTAGGGTTTAAAATAATGAGTGTACGTGCATGTGCACAAACATGTAGTAATTTGGTCTGAAAATACCCTATATCTTCAAATTTCTTTACTAACACTTTGGATTTAAGAAATCACTCTTTGAGCACCATTTAAAGTGGTGACACCTTGGAATAGGTCATGTGTCAAGCAAACAAATATTTCATCTTACCTTTGTATTAATTCAGATTACTGTGCTCTTAAGATCTGCCTAAATTTAGTTCAAGGAAATAGACTTGAGTGACCAGTAAGAATTGTTTCAGTTGGAACTGAAGATGTAGGCATAAAAACTAATATAATGGAGCCTTGGGTTCCAGAGGGATGAGATCCTGGCAAGATAATAGCAGCTTCATTGTGAGTCAGGCTGTTCTGTATAAAGTTATATGAAAATATCTGCATAGTTATCATAACATCGTAGATCAATTTATAGCTTATTAATTACATTTTATTCAATCCCACAGAGCCATTTTAACACGTAATTAATCAAGACTAACTTTCTGTGCTTCTAATTAGTATTAAATTTGCAAAAATGTCTCACAAATATGGGTTGGAGGAAGTAAAAATGCTACATCTGATGATTAAATACTTATTCCTTAGAGATCAGAAGTTTAAGGTTGAAACAGGGAATAGATTTGCCACCATCCTGCAGTGTATCTCTAACACTTCAGTCTAATTTGGGTCAAAATTTAAATTAGTTAACTTGCCTGTAGTCAGTTCATGCTGTATGCAAAGTATTTACAATGTTTATATAGAATCGTTCTTCAGTATCTACAGGGAATTGGTGCCAGGATTCCCCCATGGACATAAAAAACTCCTTTCAAATCCCTGCTAATGTCGACCCTCCCGCAAACTGTGATTTTGTTTTGTTTTATTTCCTTTTGGTGATGCTGGGTTATCAAACCCAGGGTCTTTTACATGCAATGAAAACTGTATAACTGAGCTATACTGCTGGCTATCAGGAATGTTCTTAATGCAATCTAGAATGGCAAATCTTTTCCAGAAGGTTTTCAATTTACTTTGCCCAGAACCATCAGAGAAATTACCATGCAAAGTGGTTATGTTCTTACAACATGTAGTTCTTTTTTTTGGCACTGGGGATTGAACTCACAACCTTGCACCTGCCAGACAGGTGCTTAAGCCATTGAGCCAAACTCCCAGCCCTAGCTTTTTGAGGCAGGGTCGCACTATGTAGCTCAGGTCAGACTTGCGCTTACATTGTAACCCAAGCCGGCCTCAAACTCACAATGCTCCTCCTACCTGAGCCTCCTGAGTGCTGGGATTAAGTATATAGTTCTTAAATAATAAGATGTACAATTTGAAATCATTACCTGATCTATGGGTGTAGCACACATGGGTGCAGTGTTAGGAGGCATTAAAACAATCTAAATCTTATTATACATCTCTATCAGAGAACAGGTACTTGGTGACCAGGTATTATTTTGAAAGGAATCTTTTTTCCATGTTGTATGCCTCAGTAGATGGTTTGAAATACTCAGTAAACCATATTGTGAACAGATATTGTGTTGCCTAGGCTTTGCTTTTCCATTTACAGGGCCCAGGCAGAATAGAAGGAGGATGATTCTTGTGGGCCTTAGGATTTTTATCATGGCAAATGAGTGTTGGCACCAGCTTCACTAATTCCTAGCAAGAGAATCAGCCTGACCTTTGAAGCTTTGAAACCAGGCACTAACTTCTCCTTTTTAGTTATGAAGTCCTAAATGACGCTTTCTTCCAATATAAAGGTTTTTAAAATTTACATTGAAAATCTCTTGTCTAGCGTAGCCACCTTAATCAGTGACCTTAGCTAGATTGTAGGATTTCCTACGACTTCTCATTAGCACTTGTTCCTTCACCTTGCACTTTCATGTTGCAGAGCGTTTCTTTCCTTTGACACTGTGAACCAGTCTCTGCTGAACTTTAAACATTTCTTCTGCTGCATCCTCGCTTCTCTCAGGCTTCACAGAATGGAAAGGAGTTGGAGCCTTTCTCCAGTTTAGACTTGAGTTTGAGGGAATATTGTGACTGATTTGATCTCCTACCAGACCACTAGTTCTCTGTATCATCAGTAAAGCTATTTTGCATTAATGTTTTCACTCTAGTAGAACTTTTAGTGCCTTTTAAGAGCTTTTCTTTGGCATATCTAACTTGTCTAACTGCCAGAAGACTCCCAACTTTCAGCCTGTTTTGACTTTTAACGCGCTTTTTTCACTAAGCTTGATCACTTCTAGCTTTTGATTTAAAGTGAGAGATATGCGATTTTTCCTTTCACTTGAACAGTTAAAGGCCATTTTAAGGCTATTTTTTAATTTTAATTTTTTGGTGCCAAGAACTGAACCCAGGGCCTTCTACTTGCTAGACAAGCATTCTACCAACTGAGATGAATTCCCGGTCCTCATTTTAAGGCCATTATTTGGCCCAATTTAAATATTATGTTATCTCAGGAAGCAGGGAGACCCAGAGAGAGGGAGAGAGATTGAGGGAGGGGAGACCAGAAAGTGAAACAGTCAGAACATACAAACATTTGTTGATTACATTGGCTTTCTTATATGAATGTGGCTTATAACATTCCCCCAAACAACTGCAATGCTAACATCAAAAATATCAAATATCTCTGATCAAGTGTTACCCTAACACTTGCAATAACAGTGAAAAAGTTTAAGCAATGTGAGGATTACCAAAATGTGACAAAGACGCAAAGTGAACACATGCTCTTGGCACAATGGCACTGATACACTTATTCAGTGCAGGTTTGCCACAGCCCTACGACTTGTTTAAAAAATGAGCAGTATCTGTGAAACTCAAAAAATTAAAGAGCAATGAAATAAAGTATAGCCACAATGACAATGTGGAATTTTATCTGAGCTCTGTGTTCCTGGGAAATAATAATAACATAAACTCTCCCATTCTTATGTTCTGGGAAATGGCTTATTACAAAAATCTATCCCCCTTCTCTGTGTAACGAGGTAAGTTTCGTAGTTGTCCCTTGATTACCGTTCAATGAGTGATACAGACTGTCCAAATTTCCATTCTTTGCATCGTAAGTTATTAGTTGAACTGGTTGGTCTCCACTTAAATCTGAACCAAAAGTGTTGGTTAAGTTTCTCCTCTTTCCTTAGCCCTTGAACATCAGCCCATCCCCGTCTTCCTTATTAGTCCATTCTGAGAATAGTCTGTCCTCAGCATAAAACATCTGGCAATCTACTCTTCTATCTCACCGTCCTCTTTTATCCAGCTTCCCCACATTTGATTCATTCAGCCATGTTTACTTCTTTCCATAAAAGAAAACCCTTTTCCATCAGAGGTCTTGTACGTGTCCTCATGTGGTGATCCTTCTTATATAGACATGTCATCTTCTAGTTTGATTGGAATCCACCTTCGTGACCCCTTTTCAAATTAGTTGTATTTGTGCAGACACTGTTTCTAAATAAGGTGACATTAACAGGTCCTGTGAGTTCAGATTTCAACATTAAATATACTTTAGTACACAATGCAACCAATAATAAGCCCTAGGAGGTTTCTGGATTCTCTAAGGCAATAGAAAGCCTAATAGCTTTTTTAAATTACAAAATCTAGTTTTGAACATGGACTGTTCAGCCTATGCCAAACGGGATGCCTGCAGACGTCCTTCTCTCTAGAGTAGCACAGGTTAGGTTCTTTTTCTTAGTAGGCTGCTTTCCCACTTAACAAGCTGCTGGTTCTAACCTGGCAATGAAGTGGAGGAAGACAAGGAGAAGGAAGGCAGACGGTGTGGGTGGTAAGTGCTTTGTTTTCTGTAGGCACAGATAATACATAAAGTTAGTATTTCTTGAATTCTTTGGAAACTCCTTTGAGGGTCCATTTTATTATAAATCTCACATGCATACTGTTCCTCTAGCGTTTTGTGCTCTCCTTAGTTCAGATTTTCTGCATGTGCCCTCCAGGCACATTCTCACAGTTGGAGACCCATTTGCCCTTTCCCACTGACAGTTTTGTTAGGATGAAGCTTATCTTGAAGTCAGTTTTCTATACTTCCTGGCCCATATCTGGATTTTGGGAAAGAAAACAAAGTTTTTTTTTTCCTCTTTTCTCTGAAAAGGTTAGGTACCTATACTCAAAGATAGGAGCTAGCTAGCTCATCTCTGGTTAACATTTCTTCAGTCACCTGGACTTCCAGACTACAGAGAATATAAGCCAAACTTTCCATCAGTGTAGTCTTTCTTAATATACTTTAGGTAAAGAAGGAGACACCATTTTGCCTACCCTCTTTTCAAGATGTAAGACTCACAGTATTCTAACGTGTTTTTCCAAAGATTTCCCCCACATCATTCTCTTTAATCTTATTACAATTTTCAGGTGCCTTCACATATGCTGTGTCTTTGGAGTGTCACAAGAATGCTATGCTGGAAGTGGTATTACTATCTCTATTGTATTAATAATGAAAAGAGGCCCAGGAGGATTAAGATTATTAATTGGTAGAATGAGAACCAGACTTTGTATCTCCTAATACTTGATCTTGATGAGAGTTCTGCTTAAAGGCTCAAGAGTCATATAACTGGTTACTACAGTTTGATAACATTATACAGCAAATAATATTCTGTTGTGCATAAATAACACATTTTCTTCATTCATTCCCTGAAGGGCATCTGGGTTGATTCCATATTTTACCTATTGTGGATAAAATTGCAATAGCGTGTCAGTATGAGTATCTTTTTGGTGTAATAATTTTGTCTTTTTTAGATATATACCAGCAGCGAAGTTGTTGAATCATATGATAGTGACATAGATCATGTTAGTTAACATTCCATTAATAATAACTCAGTCAAATGGCAACACTTGACAGTAGAGATATAAGAAAGTATATTCCTTGGGTAGTAGCCCTGTCCTAGCAACAGTTCTAATGTCTAAGTAAGAAGAGGAAGTTGACTTTGGTGGACCTTTAGAAGCCTCAATCATGTTAGTCGATCTTTTCTATAAATGATTCCAGTAATTAGTTTATGATGTTGTTCTCATCCATTTCTCCAGAAATGAGTTAAGGAGTGAGGGTTGGTAACACCTTATGCACCCAGTACCTTGGGTGGTTTCTTGCTAATGCTGTGTTCACCTTATTATTGCGATCTATTGACACACCATGGCTGCTATGTAATTTATAGGCTAAAAGGACAACTTTGACATGGAAGAGTATACTATTAATAATTATACCAGATCACTGGGGAAACAGCAGCATATGATCATTCTATTAGGTTCTTTATCTGCATATCGAAAAGGTACTTTCTGATTATTCAATTTCTCCCTGTAAATTCAGGCTCAGAATGGGGAGAACATTACTAATCAAATCAAAGTTATTTTTGTTCATTTCCATTTTACTGTGATTGACTGCATAGCCTACAAGCCTGAAAAGGAGAGTCCATAAGGAGAGCCCTGACTCACAGACTTAGGCCCAACTGCAGCAAGTAATTCTTATTACAAGTTTCAGGTGCTTTCACATATGCTGTGTCTTTGGAGTGTCACAAGAATGCTATGCTGGAAGTGGTATTACTATCTCTATTGTATTAATAATGAAAAGAGGCCCAGGAGGACTAAGATTATTAATTGGTAGAATGAGAACCAGACTTTGTATCTCCTAATACCAATGACTGTGCTACTTCACCAGGCAGCCCTCATTCTGAGAATAGCTTTTCTATTGAGAGGATTTATCAGCAAGAATAAAGTGTATTCAGTTTCTTGAATTATTAGCTGAAGAACAAATGCTGAATGCTGCAATATTGTCTTTGGAGTTAAGAACCAAAGGGATAATGAGGTGCTCATTATTTGCCTTCATCTCAGTTTCCACTGTGGAAAAGTGTATAGAATTATTTTCTAAGAAGAAAAATTTAGTGTCTTGCGTCTGCCACTCCTCCTTTATTAATAGTAACTGGGCATGTCTTTAAAGTAGAAACATTTTATTACTTTATTACAATAGAAACATTTTATTTTTCTCAGAATAATTTTTCAAAAAAATTAAAATCTAAGGAGAATATCTTGAAGCTGTAATGTTATAATATTTTTATCAATATTTCATGAATATTTTAAAGCCAAGTGCAGAAAGTCACAATACAAATATAATGACCATGTATTTTTCTCATTTATTCAAATTTTTAATGCTATCTATTGCTTACTTTGTTTATAAAATTATGAAATATTACATTTGAAAGGGATTTTAGAGATTAAATAATGTGCCCCCAAAGCTCCAGTTTATAAGTGAAAGCAGTATTAAGATGTATAATTTCAGTCTGGTGTGGTGGCACATAACTTTAATCCCAGCACTTGGAAGGCTGAGGTAGGAGGAGCGTTGTGAGTTCAAGGCCGGCTTGGGCTACAGCGCGAGCGCAAGGCCGGACCGAGCTACACAGTGTGACCCTGTCTCAAAAAACTAGTGCTGGGAGTTTGGCTCAGTGGCTTAAGCACCTGTCTGGCAGGTGTGAGGTTGTGAGTTCAATCTCTAGTCACACACACACACACACACACACACACACAAGTTGTATAATTCCTTCCAAGCAAAGAAAATAGAAAGCCAAAAATAGAAGTGACAAAACAAAAGTAAAGAAACATGGCAAATCTTTATTGTACTTTCTTACTAAAATGGAATAGCGGTTACAGTGTGGGTGTGCAGTGGAACATTATCCAGGGGGCCCTGAGCTCCCACAGGTGCTGGGGCTGCAGTGTGGCAGTGAGTGCTAGATGGAGGCCTAGGGCAGTTTTTTAATTCTTCCATTTTCTACCTAGAGCTGACAATTTTGGACACTAAAAGTATTTTCATGCTTGGGGTATCTGTTCCTGTCAAAATTAGGTGGAGGGAGTGGAAACTCCCTTTATACAGGGAGTGGAAGAGGAATTTATAGACATCCCCATCCATTTTATCATTCTTACACTCATGTCTTTGCTTTCTGATTTGCCATAGCATTCAAGAAAACAGAACTAATGATGCTTAAGATCCTCAAAGCTTTGCCAAAACTTAGGATAGGGTTAGGGAAAAAAAGATATGAATTGTCTTCGAGAAATGTAAATTTCAAAAGTAGACCTCAAAAGAATGATATTTGACAGGAGTTAATTTAAAATAAATGAATATCCTTGGCCACGACATGGATGAACACGGAAATGCAGCACTTCTGTTTCAGTTTTACTTGGTATTTGAGTTGCCTAGCTATTGAAGAGTTTCTAGAAATTCTAAAGTTTTAAAGTGTTTAATTGCATATCTTTTATAGCAGAGTAATGGTTCTAATTTTTACACCTTTTTA
Organism: Dasyprocta punctata; assembly: GCA_004363535.1. Taxonomy (NCBI): domain Eukaryota; kingdom Metazoa; phylum Chordata; class Mammalia; order Rodentia; family Dasyproctidae; genus Dasyprocta; species Dasyprocta punctata. Next base: position 53,426 of record RJWM01007787.1, on the reverse strand, counting down.
AAAAATTCTTTTAACTCACAATAACACAAAAATAATGTGTTGGAAGACTGATACTTATGTCAAGCACACACTGCATCTTTCACATCTTACAGGCCTTGCCACCAGTGGCATCTTACTGTCATCCAGTACCACTCGCCTCTGGAGAACTTTGTAGGATGCGCTTGGTCCCCTGAGCAGGGCAAACCAGAAGTGCCAAGAAATAAATACCCTTGGGAGCGGTGCTCAACTTGTCATAGATGAGAGTGGATAAAACGCAAGGTCTTGGCTGTGGGAAGTCCAGAAATACAGGTTGCAGCAGCAGTGCTGCAGCCAGAGATGACAATCTATGACAAGAAAATATATGAAGCACTGCACACTGTAATGCTTAAATTACATTGCTTAGATTAAATTGTATTTCAGGTTTTTTTCTAAGTATATAATTACTTAAATAGCTTAACATTTTTTACTACTGCCTTTCAGACCTGCTCTTGAGAGAGGTTATAACACAGTAGCTCTAAGTTCTAGTAGGAAAAGAGACAGGATAGCGATAGAAGCAGGTATTTGCGTGTAAGTCACCTGTTCTAAAGTCTGGTAGTGCCTCTTTGGCTCCTGTCTTTGGAATGCTATGCACAACACTTACCACTTTTAAATGGGAATAACCTCTTCCCTCAAATAACAATCATTTCGAAATTTCTAAATGTTTAGCCTATTTATTTTTTAGGTTCTTTATTTTAATTAGCACATGTTTGCAGTATATAATGATTACATTCATTGTTGGGAGTTGGAACATGTACGTAACACATCTCAATTCCTTTTTTATCCCTTCCTCTCCACCCCTACATTTTTTTTTTGCCAGCATTAGATTTAAATATTTATTTTATAAGTCCTTATAAAGTTAATTATCATATGTACAGATTAATAGCCAGGCTAACAGACCAAAAACCTATACAAAACGTGAGACAGTTACACTAACTCATGGTATACTTTTAAACACTTTGTCCATGCTAAATTGCGTTAACTTCTCTCTCTCTCTTTTTTCCTATTAACTGTCTTTCATTTTACACTTTATTTATATATTGAGTTTCTCATATAAGACAAACCATGCTATATTGTGTGATTTACTTCACTTAACACTGTGGTCTCAAGGTGCATTCAGTTTCCTACAAACAACTAAAGTTTGTCCTTCTTTATGTCAGTGCAGTACTCCATTGTGTATAAATACATTTTCTTTATTCAGTCATCTGATGGTGGACATATAGGCTACTTCTAAGATTTAACTATTATGAATTGTATTGCTCTAAATGTGTGTATGCATACATTACTGTAGAATGATGTCTTTAACTCTTTTGGGAAGATTACTACAAAGGAAATTGTTGGGTCAAATGGAACCTTAAGTTTTAGTTTTTTGAGGAATCTCCATACTGATTTCTGTAGAGCTTGTACTAATGCACACTTCCACCGACAATGAAGAAAGGTTCCTTTTTCCCCACAGTCTTGCTAGCATTTGTTATTGATTTCTTTAAGATAGTTATTCTTTCTGCGGAAACCTCAGTGTTGTTTTCATTTGCATTTCTTGAATGACCAGTGATGTTGAACATTTTTTCATGTATTTATTAGTCATTTGTATTTCTTCATTTGAGAAGTTTTTATTCATTTCAGATGCCTATTTTTTTGGATTAGGTCTTTAAATTTCGTCTGATTTTTTTTTTTAGTTCTTTATATAGGCTAGATATTAGTCCTTTGAGGATTAACTGGAAAAAATATTTTCCTATTTTATAGATTATTTCTTTACTCTGTTGCTGATTTGCCTTGCTGTGCAGGAGCCTTTTAATTTCATATGATCCTATTTGTTGACTCGACATTATTTCTTGTGTAATAGAGATTCTGTTTGCAAAGTCTTTCCCTATCCTATGTCTTCAAGTGTTTTACCTGTCTTGTCTTCCAGAAAACTGTGTTTCTATTTTAATATTTAGATCTTTGATCTATTTTAATTTTAGTTTAGTTCGTGGGTCTACGTTCAATCTTCAGCATGTGGATAGCTAGTTTTCCCAGCACTATTTGTTCAACAGGCTATTTTTCCTCCAAGAAGGATTTGGCTCCTTTGTCAGAAATGATGGTTGAGTGTGTCTGGAGTTGCTTCTGCATCCTGTATTCTATTCCATTGATCCACAAGTCTCTTTTATTGCCAGTACCATGCTGTTTTTATCACTGTAGCTTTGTAGTGTAATTTGAAATCCAAAACTGTTATTCTGTCTGCCTTGCCCTTGTTGTACAGAACTGCTTTTGCTGTTCTAGGTCTCTTGTGGTTGCACATAAATTTTAGGATTGTTTTCTTTAGTTCTATGAGTAATGCTATTGGTATCTTGATTGGGATTGCAATTTTTAAAACAGTTTTGAAAGTATGGCCAAGTTGACTATATTGGTTCTGTCTATCCAGGAACAGAACCAATATCTTTCCCTTTTCTGATATCCTATTTGATCTCTTATTTTCAGAGTCCTGTGATTTTCACTGTAGAGGTCTTTCACTGATTTAGTTAGATTAATTCATATGTATTTCATTTTAGTGCTATTAAGAAAGGTGTTATTTCTCTAATTTCTCTCTTCACATGTTATCAGTGTACAGGTATGGTATTGATATTCGAGTATTAACTTTGTATCCTGCTCTGCTACTGAATTTGGTAATGAATTCTGGAAGAATTTATAGGATTTTGGGAGTCTTCTCTGTAGAGGATCATGTCATCTGCAGATAATAATAATGTTTCTTCTTTCTTTCCTGTCCATATCCCTTTTATTTCTTTCTCTTGTTCAATTGTTCTAGTTAATTTTTTGAGAATGTGTTGGGCAGAATTTGTGATAGTGAACATCCTTGTCTTGTTCCTGCTTTTAGAGTAAAAGCTTTCAACTTCTTTCCACTTAGTATGATACTGGACTTCAGCTTGTCATAGATTACTTGTATCAGACTGAGATAAAGATCTATTTCTGTTTTCTTCAGAGTTATTTTTTTTTTCATTTATCATGAATGGATGTTGGATTTTGTCAAATGCTTTTACTTTGTATATTGAGATGATCATGTGATTTCTTTCCTTAGTTCTGTTTATGTGGTGTATTACATATTTTGATTTGCAAGTGTTGAAAAATCCCTGCATCCTCTCTGATCATGGTGTTTGATATTTTTGATGATTTTCTGGATCCTGTTTGCCAGTATCTTATTGAAGTTTTTCTGTCTTTGTTTATTAAAGAGACTAGCCTACAATTCTTTGTGGTTGGGTTCTTTACTGGTTTTGGAGTCAGGAACCAGGATGTTTGCTTCTGGGAATGATTTTGTAAATTTTACTTCTCTTTCAATTTCAAAGTGTTAGAAGAATATTAGTATTAGATCTTTTCTAAAGTTCTTGAAGAATTCAGCAGCGAATCCCTTATGATCTGAGCTTTTCTTAGTTAGTAGTTTATCACATCTTCAATTTCACTAATTGAAATGGGATTATTCAAGATTTTGATATATTATTGGTTCAGCTTGGATAGTTCATATATATCTAGAGATTTATCCATTGTTTTAAAATTTTCTTTTTTATTACAGTAGAGTTTCTCAAAATAGCCACTGATTTTCTGAATTTCAGCAGAATCCATTGTGATTTCACTTTTTAAATTTCTAATTGTATGGATTTGGGTGTTTCCTATCTTTATTTTGGTAAGATTGGCTAAGGGTTTGTGTATATTGTTTAAACTTTCAAAGAACCAACTTTTAATTTTATTAATTATTTGTATGGTTTTCATCTTAATTTCATTGATTTTTGTTCTGATCTTTATAGTTTCCTTCCTTGTACTAGTTTTGGATTTGGATTATTCTTGTTTTTCTAGGACCTTGAGGTGCACCATTAGGTTATTTACTTGAACTTGCTCTGTTTTTCTGATGTGAGAATCCACCACTGTCAGCTTCCTTTTTACTACTGCTTTCACTGAGTCTCATACTGGCATATTTGATTGCAAGAACTAAATTTTTCTTTAATTTTATTCATTACCTATTGATTATTTGAGAGGGTATTATTTAATTTACATGTGCTTGCATATTTCTGTGATGTCTTTTGCCATTGATTTCTAGTTTCATTGCACTATGGTTATATGCAAGAACAATTTTGATTCTTTTTCATTTATTTAAGCATGTTTTACAGGCTAGTATGTGGTCTGTTTTGGATGAAGGTACCATGTGCTCCTGAGAAGAAAGTATGCTCTGTTATTGTTGGATGAAACACTATAGCTATCCGTTAAGTCCATTTGTTTGAAGATTAGGGTCTACTCCGGTATTTCTTTGTTGATTTTTTTTGTCTAGTTGATCTGTCCGTTAGTGACAGTGGTGTATTGAGGCCCCCCATTCAATTGTATTGGTGTTTATCTGATTTTTCATATCAATTAGTGCTGCATTTTTATGAAGTTGGGTGCACTGATATTTGATGTGTACAAGTTTATAATTGCTACCTCTTCCTGTTGAATTGCTCCCTTTACCAATATAGTGACTATCTTTGTCTCTTATGATTAATCTTTGCTTGAAATCCAAGACTTTTTTTGATTTTTTCTGGATTCTCATTTCATGGAATAATTTTTCCATCCTTTGATTTATAATGTATGGGTTTCTTTTTAAATTAATTATCTCTTCCCAGGATAAACTTGAAAATCTTTTGTAATGCTGGTTTGGTGATCACGAATTTCTTAAGGTATTTCTTGCTGTGAAAATACCTTCTCTGTCAATTTTGAAGGAAAGTTTTGAAGGTTGCATAAGTGAAGGTTGGGAAATTGTTGTCTTTTAGAGCTTGAAGATGTGCTTCAAACCTTCCTGGACTTTAAGGTTTGTGTAGAGAACTATGTTGTAATTCTAAAGAGTTTACTTTTATGTGTGATTCATTGTATTTCTTTGTATCTAACAGCTTTTAAAATGTTGTCCTTGTGATAGACTTTTGGTATGTTGAATACAACGTATCATATGGAGATATTCTCTTTTGGCCATGGCTATTTAGGGTTTTATGTGCCTCAGTTACCTGTATGTTTATTTCTTTCTCTAGATTTCAGAAGTTTTCTGCCATTATTTCTGTAAATAGGTTTTGAATTCCTTTTCCATTTATTTCATTATTTTTTTTTACTTATTTCAATTTTTCTCAGTTTAGTCATCCTTGTATTATCCAGCAGCTGTTGGATCCATTTTTCATATTCTCTTGTTTCTAAGGCATCTTTGAATAGCTGATCTTTGAAAGCACCATTGTCTTCTAGTTCTGAAATTCTGTCCTTACATTGATTGGTTCGACTGCCTATATTTCTACTCAGCTTATAATCTCCTAGATTTCTGATGGAAACATTTTTGTGGACTCTAATTTAGTAAACTAGCCATCCATGTTTTATATAATTTTTTTTAGCTCATCTAGCTTTTTTTTTTTTTTTTTTTTTTTTTTTTTTTTTTTTTTTTTTTTTTTTTTTTTTTTTTTTTTTTTTTTTTTTTTTTTTTTTTTTTTTTTTTTTTTTTTTTTTTTTTTTTTTTTTTTTTTTTTTTTTTTTTTTTTTTTTTTTTTTTTTTTTTTTTTTTTTTTTTTTTTAGCGACACCAGGGATTGAACTCACAACCTCACGCCTGTCAGACAGGTGCTTAAGTCACTGAGCCAAACTCCCGGCCCTGGTTTTTTGAGGCAGGGTCGCACTGTGGAGCTCAGGCCAGCCTTGTGCTCATCATCTAGTTTTTTATTAGTGTCTTCTGAATGCTCCTGAATCTTCTTCATTATTACTTACATTATCTGTTTAGTTTTGTCTTCTGTGATCTCAATAACTGCTTCCTTGTTCTGTTTTTGTAAACTTTTCTGCTACCCTTTTAACTAATTTGGGCATGTGGCTTATGCTATTCTGCCCCATAGTGCCTCCTGGATTGATTTCCAGGGAGTTGGGTGTCTCAGGAGGCATTTTGCTGCCTTATCATCTTATGTTTTTATTATTTTATTTGTTTTGTTTTCTATTGAGATTTGTGGATGCTTATAATTTGAAAACTTTGTTTCTAGCATAGATATCTTTTCAGTTCTTTTTTCAGTGATGTACTTTGAGCATGAGTATCAATAATCCTTTGTCAAGACCTTAAGATCTTGGGAGAGAAGGATGCAGTGTACATATCCCAACAAGTACAATGTACACTAGTATTGTTAATGTCATGAAGGTAATCTGAATGTTGATTTACAAAGAATTAGCAATAATTATGTGATCCTGTTAATATCAAGTGTATCAATTATAGTATTATCATCCAGTGTAAACTGGGTATTAACATACCAAAAGAACCAAGTATGTATTACCCTTACTCTGAGAGAAGAAATCTACAATTATGGTGTGAAGATTAAGACAATTCAATTGACTTACTGCTAATATGTACTAAATGTGCTAGTCATATCTCAGTTAATGGTAGAAAATAATTCACCAGTAAGTTTACAGAGTTTATTATAAAAAAATTAATAGGTATTTATGGTTTTACTATTAAACATATAGGGTTTAGGAATGGGAAAATGCAAGAGGAAAACTCTGAAACTCTAAACCCTGTGATATGTGAAAGAGAAGAGAGAAGTTGTACAAAAGGTCCTACTAGGGAGTAGAAGAATGTGTATAGAATTAGGTGAAGGTAAGAGGAAAAACTAATAGGAAATATAAAAGAATAGAAAAATAGGAAGAAAAAAGAAAAAGAAAGTAATTATGCAGGGAATAAAAATAAGAGAGAAACAATATAGGGAGAGAAATTAAAAGGGAATGAGGAAAAAAAAGAAAAAAAAGGAGCTAGTAAAACAGATAAGAAGCAAGAAAAAAAGCCCAAAGAAAAATTCTGCATGCCTCAATGAACTGTTGAAAAAGAAAGGAGGAAGGAATGAAGAGAAAAGCAAAACAGAACAAAAACGCACTAAAAGCAATGTGTACTTAAAAAAATGTAAAAAGGAAAAATAAAATAAGCTTCTCTGTGATTTCAAACATGTAGTTTTCTTTAGGGTTCTACAATTTTGGGACATCGCCAAGTGAAGAAGTGTCCCTGCTCATGTTGGGGAGATAAAGAAAGCAAAACCCAGTTGCTTGCAGAATACAGGCACCAACAGGCAATAGCATTAGGTTGAGGGTGCCAATTCTGTGACTTTCAAACTCAGGGCAATTCAAACTGAACCTGATTTCTGGCTGTGGTGTTGGCGTCTGTATCCTTTAGCTTAAACCCCTAGGGAGGGTGTCTTTTTCCTGACCTTAGTTCTCTGACCTTGACTGTCTCCTGTGACTGTTCCTTACCAGTCACCATGGGAATGTAACACTTGGACCCTTAAATTGAAGCCATCTTGCAGCTGCTCTGAGTCCTGGGTTCAAGTAGTCAACTCTTCTCTTGAAAGGCATCTGACCAAGTACTGTCTCCAGCAGGTATGGTGGTCACTTGGGCTGGAATCACTCACCAGTTGTACCTGTTTATAGCATTGTTTGGTCCATTTTATTGTTGCTTTTCTTCCTGAAACCCTGTGGGGCACTGCATTTTCACTTTGTCTCTGTCGATTCTGTCTTCCTATGTCACTAGACAAAAGTCAGGAATAAGAGAGTAAATGAAAATTGCTTCTTCTCTTTTCTGGGTTGTGTTCTGTCTTTTCAATTACTATATAGGTTTTAATTTCCCTGTCAATGGGTCTCTAGACCTCCTCTTGGGGTGAGAGCCAAGAATAAGTCCTCTCCAGAGAGGGTATATCTGAGCTCAGTGAATGGCAGAGAAATCCCTGAGACACTGTGCTCACAAGACTTGTTGAAAATCTGTGTAGAGCTCTGTGGAGGGTATTCATGTAAGCGTGTGTCTCAGGTTCTGCTATAAAACATGGGAGGTAATGTCAGTAGAAGCTGCTGAATGTTGGTGTAATGCTTGTTTGATTGTGTCAACTTGAGAAGTTTAGAAGCTTAAGCTAAATCAGCTCAGCAATTCTACACTCTATGGAGTAGAGGATCTGTTCTAGGGTGGCTGTCTGCACCCTAGGGAGTAGAGGATCTACCCGATGGTGGATCATAGCCTGCATGGTGTAAAGGGGAAATGAGGAAGCATGGACTTACTTCTGTTCTTCAGAGGAACTCCAGTTTTTGCCTTCAGCTTGGACATCATCTTCTGGCTTCTAGCACAGACTCTTTGGCTTCCACCTTGGATCCCTCAGCTTTCCTGTGTAGACTTTTCAGCCTTCCATTGCAGATGCATCAGCTTCCTGATACAGAATTGGGACCCTGCAGTGAACTTCAGAACTTCGACCAAAATCTTTAGTCTTCAGTGTGCAGACGCCCTTTGCATGCTTCCTGATCAAACTCATAAACCAATCTTGTGATTTCTTACTTATTTGTATTCCTTGTGTTATACCCATTTCTCTAGTAAAACACTGACTGATACAGATTTTGGTCCAGGGAGTAGCTCTAGAGAAACAATTATAATAATGACATTCTTTAATGACTTTTGGTGTTCCTGGTGCCAGTTTTCTAACTTGATGAGACCAAAAGACATCACAGTCTCCCCAAATTTTGTGGAGAATACTGATAATGCTTGGTGCAAATTGTTTAAACTAATATGCCATGTAGATTTATTTGATTATCCTAAGTTACCACTTGTGCAATGTCAGGAATTTAGCAACTCCATACATGAGAGTTTTGAATATTTTTGGCAGAGTGGGAAACATAATGATGCCTGCTGGTTGGTCTTGGAATCCCTAGACAAACTAATGAAGGAAAACAATGAGCTTAAAACATCCACTGGAGGTGTACAGTCATCTGTCTGTGAGAACAAATTAATAAAGGAAAATAGCTCAAAGATTCAATTTCCAGCTCCAGACACAGATAAAAAGTTTAAAGGTTTCTAAGTGTTTCCTGAAAGAAAATCTTTTCTCTTTTAGCCACAAGCTGAGATTGAAGAAACCCAAACACAGTGCCTCATAATTAGGTTGGCCGAACTACAATGTAAATTTAATGCTCATCCTTGAATGGTACCTGGAGCAAAGGTGAGGGCACAGATTAGAAAAAATAAGATCTTATAAACTAGGATAGAAATGTGTGGAAGGATCCTGAGGAAGCTCAGGATGTTGAATTTCTAGATGCTAATGAGATTGTCTTGCCAAAGAAAGAGATTTCCTCACCCACAGTGCCAGAAGCATGGCTGCCTCCACCCGCTGTGGTGTTGGTGCCTCCTGGTTCACCTTGGGAAGCTAACCCTGTGTTGACCAAGCAGGACAATGCTGCCACTCCTCAGGACCCACGCTCTCCACTCACTCTTGCCTCTAGGCCTATAAGCAGCTCAAACAGCAGGTGGTTCCTTGGGTGAGGTACACAGTGTGACTGACCTATGAGGTGGTCCACTATTTTCTCAAAGATCTTCTTGAGTTTTCTAACTCTTATAAGCAGAGGCCTAACGAGCACATGTGGGAATGGATTTTATGGGTGTGGGCTTATTGTGGCAAAAATATACACCTGAATCAAGCTGAGTTTGTTAACATAGGCCCATTAAGCAAGGATTCTGAATTTAAGGCTGGCTGCTCATGGATAAAGAATGGTGTTACTAGTCTTATCTGGATGGTTGGTAGAAGTATGGATCAAAAGATAGCCCACAGTGAATGAATTAGAGATGCCTGATATTCCACGTTTACTGTTGATGAGGGAATTCAGAGGCTTAGGGAAATGGGAATGCTGGAGTGGGTCTGTCATGTTAAACTTAATCCTTCACAGTGGTATGATCCACAAAATGTACCCTTCACTAACACCTTGAGAAACAGATTTGTGAGGGGAGCACCAGCACCCCTGAAGAGCCCTGTCATTGTTCCTCTCTGTATGCCAGACATTATGGTGGGGCCTGTGACTACTCAACTAGGAATTTTAAAGGCAAGGGGCTTGATTGGATCTTGGAGTGGCCCAGGTCAAGTGGCAGCACTTACTCACCAAAGGCAGTGTCCACATACTTAGCATAATGGACAGCAGATGACTAGAATAACCTGACATATCTATGGCATTGGCTGATTAGCCAGTGTTCCCCAAATTGAAATAGATAGGAAGCCTACAAAATTTTTACTAGATTTATGTAATTGAAAAATTTCAGGGCTAATGAATGGAAACCTACTTCAAAACATGGTAATAGGAAATCATGGACCCTCAGCCAGCTCTCAGATTTAAACTGGTTTACAGACCTCAAAACTCTTGAATGAAGGGGGAGCTGGGTCCCCCTTAGGGAAGGTTCCCGATGCCCCAGATATTTATACAGTCAATCTTTCTCTCATCCTTCCCCAGAGGGAGCTAAGGCTTTTTGTCTGAGTGACTGTACACTGAGGAAAGGAGAACGATCAGACATTTTGGGGACTACTGGACACTGGTTCTGAACTAACACTGATCTAGAGGTTCCAAAACATCATCGTGGTCCTGCAGGAGTAGGGACTTGTGGAAATCAGGTGATCAATGGAGTTTTACCAAAAGTCTGACTCACAGTTGGTCCAATATGTCCTGGATTCTGTCCCATAGTCATTTCCCCTGTTCTGGAATGTATCGTAGGGATAGATGAACTTAGTACTTGGCAGAATCCTCACATTGGTTCCCTAACCTATAGTGAGAAGGCTATTATTGTTGTAAAGCCCAAATAGAAACCATTAAAGTTGTATTTGCCTGGTAAAATAATAAACCAAAATAACTATCACATCCCTGGAGGGATTGCAGAGATTATTGCAGAGATTAGTGCCACTAGCAGGGATTTGAAGGATGCAGAGGTGGTGGTCCCCACTACATCTCCACTTAATTCCCCCATTTGGCCTGTGCAGCAGACAGATGGGTTGTGGAGAATGACGATGCATTACCATAAACTGAATCAAGTGGTGACTCCAACTGCAGCTGTGGTACCAGATGTGGTTTCCTTGCTTGAGCAGATTAACACATCTCCTGGTATTTGGTATGCAACTACTGATTTGGCAAATGCCTTTTTCTCCATACCTATCTATAAGGACCATCAGAAACAATTTCCTTTCAACTGGCAAGGCCAGAAATATAACTTCACTGCCTTACGTCAGGGTTATATTAACACACCAGCCCTGTGCCACAACTTAGTTCATAGGGATCTTCATCACTTTTCTCTCTTACAAGGTATCACACTGGTCCATTACATTGATGATGCTATACTGATTGGGCCAAGTGAGCAGGAGGAAGCAACCACTCTGGATTTGTTAGTAAATCGTTTGAGAGCTAGAGGATGGGAAATAAATCCAACAAAAATTCAAAGTCCTTCTACCTCAGTAAAATTTCTAGGAGGTAAGTGATGTGGGGCACGTACAGATATTCCTTCTAAGGTAAAAGATAAATTGTTGCATCTTTCTTCCCCTATAACCAAAAAAGAGACACAACACCTAGTGGGTTTATTTGGATTTTGGAGGCAACACATTCCTCACTTACATGTCTTCAGCCCATTTACCAAGTGACTCAGAAAGCTGCTAGTTTTGAGTGGGGTCCAGAACAAAAAAGGCTCTGCAACAGGTCCAGGATACGGTGCGGGCTGTTCTCCTACTGGAGCCATTTGATCCAGACGATCCAATGGGATGTGGTGTGTCAGTGGCAGGTAGAGATGCTATTTGGGGTCTCTGGCAGGTCCCCATAGGTGAATTGCAGCAGATGCCTTTAGAAGTTTGGAAAAAGACTCTGCCATCATCTGCAGACAACTACTCTCCCTTTGAAAAACAGCTCTTGGCCTGCTAGGTGTGCCTTAGTGGAAAATGAACACTTGGCAGTGGGACATCATGGTACCATGCAACCTCAGTTACCCTTCATGACCTAAGTATTATCTGATCCACTAAGTTATAAAACTGGATGTATGCCATGGCAGTATATCATTAAATGGAAATGGTATTTTGTGATGGATCCAGGGCAGTCCAGAGGGTATAAGTAAATTACATGAGGAAGTTGTCCAGATTCCCATGGTGACTATGCCTGCTTTATCATCTTCTGGTTCCCAGCATGAACCTATGGCCTTGTGGTGTGTACCAGATGATCAGCTATCAGAGGAGGAGAAGCCTAGGGCCTGGCTTATGGATGGCTCTGCACACCATGCAGTAACCACTCTCAAGTGTACAACTGGAGCATTATAGGCCCTTTCTGGGACATTCCTGAAGGACAGTGGTGAAGAAAAATCATTAGAGTGGGCAGAACTTTGGGTAGTGCAGTTGGTAGTACATTTTGCCTGGAAGGAGAAATGGCCATATGCATGTCTATATACAGATTCACAGGCCTTGCAAGGAACATAACTGGAAAATTGGTGACAAAAATATTTGGGGAAGAGTTATGTGGATAGACCTCTCCATATAGGCAAAGGATGTAAAAATATTTGCTTCCCATGTGAAAGCTCACTAAAAGGTGATCTCAACAGAAGAGGACTTTATTAATCAAGTGGATTAGGTGACTCATTCTGTGGATAGTGGCCAACTTCCTTCTTCAGTCACCCCATCATTGCCCAGTGGGCCCATGAACAGAATGGTCATGGCTGCAGGGATGGAGATTATGCAAGGCTCAGAAACATGGACTCTCACTCATCAAGGCTGATGTGGCTAAAGCTACTACTGAATGCCCAATGTGTCAGCAGCAGAGATGAACACTAGTTCCTAGTATGGCACAATTCCCCAGGGTTATCAACCTCAACTTGGTGGCAGATTGATTCTCTTTGACCATTTCTCTCATGGAAAGGACTATGCTTTGTCCTCACTGGCATAGACAAGTATTCTAGTTATGGATTTGCCTTCACTGCACATAATGCTTCTGCCAAAACTACCATTCATGGACTCACAGAATGGCTTGTCCACTGTCATGGAACTCCACATAGCATTGCCTCTGACCAGGGAACACATTTTATAGCCAAAGAAGCAACACAATGGACTCATGCTTATGAAATTTACTGGTCTTATCATGTTTCTCCCCTTCCAGAAGTGACTGGATTGATAGAAAGGTGTAATGATTTTTTTAAGACATTGTTGCAGTGCCCTCTAGGTGGCAATAGCTTGCTGGACTGAGGTAAGGTACCTAAAAAAGCTGTATATGCGTTGAATCAGCATCCACTATTCGGTACTGTGTTTCCCGTAGCCAGCATTCATGAGTCCAGGAATCAAGGGGTGGAAGTAGGAATGGTAACATTCACCATTACCTAGCAAAACTTCTGCTTCCCATTTCCATGAATTTATGTTCTGGTGGCTTAGAAGTCTTAGTTCTAAAAGAGGGAAGGCTTGTACCAGGAAGCACAACAATGATATCATTGAAATGGAAGCTAAAACTCCCCCTGGGCATTTTGGTCTCCTCAAGCCTCTGAGGAAACAAGCTTAAAAAGGAACCACACTGTTGTCAAGGGTGATTGACCCATACTATTAATGGGAAGTTAGACTAGTGCTTCACAATGGAGGAAAGGAAAAGTATACGTGGAGTACAGGTGATCCTTTAGGGCACCTTTTAGTATTACCATGCCTTGTTATTAAAGTCAGGGAGAAATGACATCAGGCAGAATGACAAATGGTACTGAGCCTTAGGAATGAAGGTATGGGACACTTCACCAGGGAAAGAACGAAGACCTGCTGAGATGCTTGCTGAAGGCCAATGGAATACAGACTAGGCAGTGGTAGATGGTAGCTCCAAATACTAGCTATGACTCCATGATCAGCTACAGAGAGAAGATTATAATTATATTATTTCTCTCCTATTATGTTTCTGTTGTAATATGTTGATAGACTTAACACTGGTTCTTAGCGTTTGTTGTACCTGTGCTATAATGTTCAAGTTATGGTACTGGGGATAGAACTCACTGGGGGCAGTTATACCATCACTGAGTTATACCATCATCTGAATGGTATAAAGGGGAAATGAGGTTCAGAGGAGTTCCAGTCTTTGGCCTCAGCCTGGACATCATCCCTTGGTTTCTAGTGCAGACCCTTCAGTTTCCACTTTGGATCCTTCATTGCTCCAGTGAAGACTCTTCAGTCTTCCAGCATAGCCTCTTCAGTCTTCCATTGCAGACCATTAGCCCTGATACAGACCTGCAGTGAACTCTAGACCTTGGACCTAAACCTTCAGCCTCCAGTGTGCAGACTCCCTCTGCATACTTTCTCCTCCAATTCTGGGACTGACTGTCAAGCCAATCTTGCAATATCTTATGCATTTGTATATCTTATGCTATATCTGTTTCTCTAGAAAAACAGACTGATATTGTTTGCTGCATCTGTAAGAGGTGCTAAAGAAAGTCATATCTTGAAAAGCCTCAGTGCTTGAGAAATGGAACTTAGCATAGGTAGATTTTGACCTGTAGGTGACAAATTCAGAGGGATCTGGAAACTGAAGGAGCACTGTATCAGAGAAACCATGCTTTGTGGAAGGTGAGTGCTGGCAGGAGGATGCACAGAGAGAGTCGTGGTCTTGAAAGTCTACTTGCTGAAAGAGCAGGATGAAGTCCAGCAGGTGCAATGTCCATGTCAGAAAGGACATGGTGAAGTGGTAGGAAGGCTGGACCCAGAACTATGACCTCTCAGAGGGGTTGGACACTTTGCATGCAGTTGGGGCAGAGAGACATGGGATGTTTTCACACATAATAGCAGATATCAGAGGTAAAACAGGAGCAAGAAAAAGAAACCTCAAACTGCAGCACGATGGAAACAGGAAAACCCTCTTTCATTTGCACCATCCCTCCTGCTCTAAGGACAAAGCCAAATGTCATGCCTGGTGTAGGAAGAAAACACTTGTACATATTGTATAACTATATTGAAGTATTATGCTGTACATCATAAATTCATACTATTATTACAAGTTAATCAAAAATATAAAAATGTTTAAGAGCACAGAAATGCCTACTACATTGATTTCATTATTAAATGTTTTATACATATATTAAATGATCACAATGAATTTCATAAATAACAATTCAAATGATAATACATTTTTAAAAGAAGATATCCTTAAAGGGTGATATTTTTCTATAGTTGCTAAATATATACTTAAGGAAGAATTTGGGACAGAGAAGGAGTAAAAAGTAACACATATGTGTATTATGACTTTAACATTAAATCAGTAACTATAGTTTTGAAATAAAATATTATTTAAATAGCATTGTTATTCATTTTTAAATTCTATAACAAATATTTTCAATGGTCAGAAATTGCCGAAACCCACGCGGCTCCTGAGTTTCTTGGGGTGAAGGACTGTGAGAGGATGAGAAAAACAAAGAAACAGACAAAGCTGGGTCGGTGGATCCCCCATCCTCCTGATGGTAGGAAAGGTACTGCTCAACCAATGCTGCCTGTTTATTTGTATACGGGGAAGGATGATGTCAATTTCAGCCCCTCTGCCTAGCAACCCAGGCCTGGATTGTTTAGGAGCCTGGTGTTTTTCTGGGCTGTAGCAACTTTTTCAGGTGGTTGACCCAGGTGCTCTTTGTTGCATTGGTAAGGTCATGTCTGGGTCATTTTTCAGCTTCAACGGCTCCCAACAAGAAATTTTGTTATTTCTTTTACTTATTCTTTAAGATAGTATTTCTTTTTCACATCTTAATAGCCTCATATTTTATTTATCATTGTTTTGTATTTCTGTTATAAAATGTTTGTAAATTGAATTTAAATATTTGTGTGTTTTAATTACTATAGGGTAATACATAGAAATTTAAGGAATCTTGCAGGAGGAATATCTCTCAATTCTTTGTATGCTTTCCTAGTTAAATACATTTCCTAGTTGAAAATATGCTATTTTCAATTTTTTTCTCACTTCACAACCTGATCAGGACTACTTTCAATTTTTTAAAACAAAGAACTGGATATCATTGGTTTTATGAAAGAATTTGACTAGAATCATTCACAATTCTGTCAATGCATATGAAAAAGTCTTTCCTGCAGATAACGCACTAATTTTTTTGTTTTATCTTATAAACAGACAAAGTTAAGATAAAGTCAATGATAATTTTATACAAATTTGAATTAAAAATTTGAATTGTATTATTTTTCTTATGAACTGTGAGCAAAGACTTGTACAGTTATGTCAAATATCAAAATTTCCAAAACTCCATAAAAAGGCCTAACAGACAGGCAAAGAAGACACTTGAGAATTTTTGTAAGTAGTGTATAGATAATAATTTTATTTTACAGTTTTAGCAATTAAATAATAACTATGCATTTAAATAAGATTTATACACTTGAAAGAATTATAACTTTTTTTTATTTGAGCGAAGAAAAACAAAAAAAAAACAACAACAACAACAAAAAAGATGACATATATAGTAAAAACAACAAGCAAAAGAGACAAGCAAACGACTAGAGTAAATACACAACATTGCAGGTTTACACAACCGGTAGATAGAAGCTTGACAATGGTTGCAATATTGCGCATTGTTATCTTTAAAATGGTTTCTTACATTAACAGATATAGACATGCTAGATTGATCTAATCATATGAGTATTAACAATTCTTTCTCAATAACGAATACATTCAGCAGTGTTCTTTTTAGTTATCTTACATATACATATATACAGGTTTATATCTTTTCCTCTTCCCTTTTCTCTTTCCGCCTATTCCCTTCCAAGAAATACTTTTATGCAACCTAACAGTATTTGAGAAGGAGAATGATTTCACATTGAAGTCAAGGTGATTTTCTGAAGTTCACACCATTATATTTCAGACTGTATCTGGAGAATGTCATGTTTTATAATTCTACATAAATAAGTGTTCTAACACCCACAGAATCATACTTTAATTTTTCAGAAATTTAGACCTTGTAGCTATTAGAGATAAATGTTTCCTTCAGAAAATGATGAGAGCTTTGTGGTCCCTTATCTACTTTGGAGTTGCCAGTTGAGAGGTAACTGACTTGAACACAAGTAATAATTATCTATTTGGAAGAACACAGAGGAAAAAGATGTAACAAAAATGAACAGAGCCTTGGTGATCTAAGTAAATTTAAAAAGTTCAGCATATGGAAATTTAAAGGCCCCAAAGCTGAGGAAATATTTGAAGAAGCAATAACATAAATTTACCAAAATTTGACAAAAAAGGGGATCAATTTATAAGTCCAAGTTGCTCAGGAAACCCTAAGAAGAGTAAACACAACTAATCGTATTTAGTATTGGAAATGCTGAAAACCAAAGATAATGTCTTCCAAGAATAAGAGGAAAAAATACTGCATGCATGTCTTGCTTACTTTTCTCTTGTTGCTGGGACAAAATACCCAACATCCAAAATGAAGGAAGGAAAGGTTTATTTAGTTCACTGTTTGTGGAGGTTTCAGTGCATAATCAGCTGGCTCCAAGGCAGTGTGGCATGGCACCGGGACAACACTTCAAGGCAGCAGCCGGCAAAAGCAGGCAGAGCAAAAGCAAGAGCAGAGCAAGCCTCTTTTCTTCTGTTTGTACACAGGCCACCCACTCTCCAGGGCAGATGTGGTGCTCACAAAATCTCCTTGCCCTCCTCTTGCACAGGAGGAAGATATTTACAAAGTAAGATATTTACAAAGCTGAGGAAATATTTGAAGAAGCAATAAAATAAATTGACCAAAATTTGACTAAAATGGGCATCAATTTATAAATCCAAGATGCTCAGTCTCTTAGTTAATCTTTTAAACTTCTCTAGTTGGTACAGTATCAACCATAAAAATGCAATTGAACAATGGTATGGATGATAGCTAACTTCATATTAAAAACAATGGAATGAGAAGATAATTGAAGAAATTTATTTGTTATTAATAATAAATTCAATCCAAATTTCTATATCTAGGAAAAATATCCTTCAAAGATGAGGTGAAATAAAAGTATTTTTATAAAAATGAAAGCAGATAGAATCCAATTTCATCTAAACTTCAATATAAGAAGTATAGGTGAAGTAGGTTATTTGTTCAGCAGAAGGAAACATTAGATAACAAGTCCAATATATGAAAATAAAGAACACCAGAAATTGTAAGTATGTGCATATGTATGTGTAAGATTATGATTTTCTTCCCTTAATAGGCAACTGACAGCATAAAACATGATAATTACATTAGAGATTTATACTGTGCAGGAATGAGTGATGTTAATAATATTCCAAAGCATAAGAGGATGCAGATACACAGAATACTATATAAGAGGTTTAATTGGCAAAGTGGAGGCTGTAAAGTACCAAGTAACAGCACTGTTTAATTATTATAGCATGCATATAAGTATACATGTAAAAAATTAAATAGCAAAAACATCTCAGTATAAAGTCAGATACTAAACATATTTGATAAACCCAAAAGTAGGCAAAAAAAAAGTGCAAAAGAGAGCAAATAACTTGCAAAAGACAGAGGGCAGATTTCCATATGGTAGACTTAAATGACACTAAACCAATAATCACATTTATTTACTCTGAACATTCCAATTAAAAAGTTTGTATATAAAAGCTTCTTTACATAAAATGATTTCAATAGGTTGAAAGTAAAATAGCAAAGGAGATACAATTTAAAAATAGTTACATAAGATATCATATATATGTATTCTTCACATAAAGTGGTCTTCAATATAATGATCAATTTATTAGAAAGACATGATAATAATAAATCTGTATATAGTTAATAACAGAGCTTCAAATTAATAAAGCAAAAAATGAAGGCTAAAAGAATACTAAATTCACAATCATATTTCAAGAATTTTAACATTCTGATAAAACAGGTATACAAAAATGAGTGATGATATAAAAAAACTGAAGAATACTATTACAAATTGCCCAAATGATATTTATAAAACAATATATCCAGTAATTACAGATTATAATTCTTCACGAGTGCACACTGAGCAATCACCAAGATATGCTATGTATATGACTATAAAATGTCTCTGTAAGATTCAAAACCCAGTTCATTCAGAGTTACTCACTGGCTAGTATAACTTAATTTAAAAATAACAAATAAGTCTTCAAAATCCCAAATATTTTGAAAATAGCACTGTTTTAATTAACTTATAAGTGAAAAAGGGACTATTAAGAGAAATGGAAAAATACATTAAAATGAAAAAGTGATAATATATCAAAATTTGTGAAATGCAGCTAATGTATGTGTATACTGTGATATGCAGCTATTGTTTCTCCAAAGATAATGAATCAATAAATACACACACAATTTATTATGGACATTGACTTTTATATCATATATATGTGATTTACAATGGGCAATGGCATATGTGTGTGGATATATATATATATATATATATAATGCATATATTAAGTAAATAGCCTTAGCTCATGTAATTGTGAAGTCAAAACATCACATCCACCATCAGCTGGCCTAAGCTGGAGAGGCGAGAAGAAAACCTTTTGTGTAACAGTAAATTGGAAGGCCTAAGAACCTAGAATATGCCATGCTGGATTTGAAGAGACATCACGTTAAGTTCTGGAGACTGAATGTCTGTGAACCACAAGACCTTATTTCCAAGGGCAAATTATGGATGCTCCAGCCAAAAAAATAGAGTAAATTTGCCCTTCTCTCACCTTTTTGTTCTATTTAAGCACTCAGTATATTATAGGATGTGTGCCTGTAGTGACGAGGACTTTTACTCTTTCCATTGATGTAAATGCTAAACGACTCCAGAAATATGCTTACAGAGACACTCAGAAATGATTTTTCAGATGTATTTGGGCTTCTCTTAGTGCAGGCAAGTTGATAAAATTTAGCTTTCACAGTAGGTCTAGGAGGAAAATGTATGTCTTTCAGTGTTTGTGTAATCAAAGAACAATTTAAAATAATTTACATTTCCATTGTTATAAAATAAATTAGTATAAGAAGGAAATATATTAGAAGAAATCAGTAAAATATAAAATGAGCATCGGAGAAAAGTAATGAAGCTAAAGGTCAATATTTTAAAAAAGAGCGATAGCATTATTCTAGTAAGACATTGCTGTTTTAGGGGAAAAAAAAGAAAATGCAGATCAGTTTTATGAGGAATAAAAGCAGTTATTACTGCACTATAAATATTAAAAGGATAAAAAGAATTAATTTGAACAACTATGCCAATACATCAGAAAGCATAAATGAAATGAACAAATACCGTGAAAAACACAGTTCACCAAAAGTGCCTTGAAAAAGATATAAAATCTGAAGAACTCTCATTAAAGAAACTTAATTTGCAATCAAAAGCTTTTGTTACAAAAATATTTCAGATGTAAGTGGCTTTATTGATGAATGTTGTAAAACACTGAAGCAAGAATTATCCTAATCTTGGACAGTATCTTTCAGAAAATGGAGGGAGGGAACGAATCCAGAATATGCACAACCAATTCTTTAAAGAGACCAGCACAAAGCTAGTGCTAAATCTAACAAAAAATATTTACAAAAAAGGAATATATAGATTGCTATCCCTTATGACCTATGGCTCAGATCCTCAACAAAGTATTATCAAATCAACTCTAGAATTACATAAAATTATAGTACATTGTAATACATTATAGTAATTTGTGAGATTTATTTCACAAATACAAGATTAATTTAACATTGGGCAATACTAATCCAATTCACCACTGACAAAAGAGAAAAAGATCACTTAAGTCTATCAAGAGGCAGAAGAATTTGACAAAATAGCACCTGCAAATGATAATAAATACTTCCAGCAAGGAAGGAATAGATGAGTTTTTCAATTTTATAAAGAAAATCTACAAAAATTTTGTATTGAACATTATGTTTAATGGTGAAATATTGAATACTTTTTTCCTTAAAACCAAGAAAAACTAAGATTATTTGCTTTAACCAATTTTATTCAACATTACCTTGAAGACTTTAGCTAGCCTATTAAAGAAAGAGAAAAAAAAACATGGAAATTGAAAGGAAGAAGTAAAATGCATTTTATTTGCAGCCCTAAAGACTCCAAAAGACAAAAGTAAAGTAAAATAAAACCCATAAACAAATACACTCCTAAAATCTCTGTGGAAATATAGTATAAAAAATAAAATTCTTAGAGAAACAAGTTCAAAAAAAGAAAAGAAAAGGAAAGGAGAGGAAAAAGAAAAAAAGCAAACCTTAATTAGTGAAAGCCTAAAGTGTTGCTGAGAGAATTTGGAGACTCCTCAAGTGAATGGAGATTTTATATTTATAAATTGGGAGACAATATTTTTAAGCTATTATTGTCTTCAAAATTATGTATATATAGATTCATTATAATCCCAGTCAAAACATTTATATCTAGTTAGATAGATCTTTTCACTAAATGGTGTCAGAAGGATTGGTTACTCATACAGAAAAAGTAAACCTCAACTTGACTTACATCAAACAAAGATATTGTTAGATGGTCTAAGTATTAAAGGTAAAAAAACATGAAACTCTTAGAAAAATTTATAGGAAGAAATTTTGCAATTTTATGTTGGGTGAAGATTTTTTAGACAGAAAGTAAAAATATGAACTATAAAGTACTAACAATTGATAAACTGGATCTCAAAATTTAAAACTTCTCTTAAGAAATCATTTTAAAAACTAAACTGTAAGTCACAGTCTCAGAGTAAATATTTATGCTGCATAAATCTGAGCAAGGACTTGTATCCAAAATAAAAAGAGTATGCACTTGACTATATATTAAATCTATATGTCCAACCTTCGTGTGTTTACCTATGTATATGAACACATAACACACAAAGACATAGGTTAATGTTTAAAATATCTTATTTATAAACCTAAAAACTGGAAACAAGCCAAATGTACATCAGGAGATAAATGGATAAGCAAATTCTGACATTCTCACATAATGGAATGAAGCAATAAATAGGAACAGAATACTGATGAATATAACACATATGATTCTCAAAGGGTACTGAGCAAGAAGGTCAGCTACAAGGAAATACAAAAAAAAAAAAAGCTGGATATGGCGGCACACACCTATAATCCCAGCATTTGGGAGGCTGAGGCAGAGGGATCATTGCAAATTGAAGATCAGCCTGGGCTACAAAGTGAGCTCAAGGCCAGCCTGAACTGCATAGTGAGACCCTGTCTCATAAAGGAAAAAAAATTAAAAATGCTGCCACTTATAGATTATATATGTAATTTTCTAGAATAGTCAAAATAAATTTATATTGGAAAAGTAATTTTACTTGAAAGCCAGAACAGGGGTTTGTTTTCTAGGGGTGAGAATGAGAGCAACAGATTACTAAGGGAGCTTTCAGGAATGATAGGTGGGAATACAAATGTATACAAATGGGCATACATATTTGTCACAAGATGCACATTGATTTGTGTATGAATAAAGTTAAAGAGTCAGTGGGAAAAGTGTGCCATGATATTGCTTCTATAGGTCTACACCTGTAGTTTGAGTGGGGCTGAGGGAATACTGCCGGTTTGACTTGGACCTTGAGAGAGAGGGAGGATTTAAGAACCTTTGCCCCTTTCTGTCATGGCATATAAACATCACACCTGCATAAATTAATGGCTGCTACTGTACTTCTAGTTTTCCAAATGGTGACAAATTCCCCTAATTCAGAATCCTGAACAGAATTCTGGGAGAACAGAATTGGTATTAACCAGGTGGACACAGTTCAAACCACCTCAGTAACTGTGAATCATTTTAATTCTATTTTTGGAAGTGAGAGCAGCACAAGCCTACCAATTTCACCCACAAAAGCTTGAGAAATTGGGGAGGGGGGTTAAATTCACAACAGTTTTCCAAAGAGTAATTTTTTCAGTTGATATTGTTAGTTGTCAAATTAACTTCTCTTACTTCATTGGTACGCATAAAATTTATTCATGAAGGACTGGGCATGGTACACTGAGCAGCAGGGTTTTCTAAACTCTCTTTGCATTCACTACTCAGCTTTCTTTTTCATTTTACTTCCTTGGTGTTTATTGCCCAGCTATTATTATGTGTGTCTTGTAAATATATAATTACACACCAGGTTTGCATCCAGCTGAACAGCCTTTTCCAGTAGGAGGGAGATATTTATAAGTACAGCTGCTGTTATTATTGTGTTACTCTCAGGTTTCCCAGCTAAGAATGAGGAAAAAAAATAGAAAGGCACAACCCTTTTTACTATTCTTCTGGTGCTGCACAATGTATTTCTGACCAGAAATCACAATGTTTTAATCTAGGTAAAGATACTGGGAGTGACTTCTCTCAGGGAACTAAAACTAAGACACACACACACATGCAAGTGAGCTGTTCTTGAACATAGCATTCATACTTATATTAAAACAAGTTATTTCCATTATTCCTTTATCTTTATTAATTCCATTAATATTTGTTCATTTTTCCATGTAAGATTTCTTATGCATGCACTAGGAGTTGAAAATGAGCTAAGAAAAGGCGAGTGTAACATGGCCCCAGCCCCTGCTTTGCATCCATTCCTGGTAGATTTGCTGTTTGTGTTCAGACTTTTCAGGAGGGGGTCACAATATAAACAAATCATTTGTTAAGCTTTGTTGCATACATTTTGAGGTTTCTTTTGCAGCACTTTTGCCCCAAGTTAAGCTTGCATTGCCTGCCCTCCTAAATTTACGTCTTACTGCTTCTATCTACATTTAGTTCCCTTCACACCACACTTTACTCTCTTTCTCAGTAGAATAGGACCAAGCCCATCTCCCACACTTTGCTTCTGCTGTCTCCCCTCTGGGTTGTTTTTCTTCCTTGTCTTCACATCCTGCCCTTGCTCCAACATTTGCTCTGACACCCTCGCACTTTAAAACTGAATTTCTAATCAGTAAACATTATACACCAATGCAAGAGATGATATAAAAATGTGATGTACTTTTCAGTAAAAAATATTATCACAGTAAAAGACATGTTACCAGTAGTCCTCCACAAAATAATCCCCCTCTCCCCACGTTGAACACACTTCATCCATCCATCTTGCACTTTCTGAAACAGTCTTTTTTTCGTGAAAGTCTTTATAAGGTGTGATCAAAAATAAAGTGAATGCTGCTGCCACAGGCCGTCCAATAGAAGGACAGGCTCACAAAAATTCTGGTGTATAATTCACTGGATCTGACACTTTTCAACTTCTGGGTTTTCTCCAAAGCCAGAATGAGCATGAAGGTAAGTATTTCGAACTGAGTGAGTGCACTGAGGCAGTCACAGTGCACAACTAAGGTCACTCATAAAAGATAACTTCCAGAACTGTTCGAGGAAGTGTCAAGAATGATGGGATAAGTATGTTTGCAGTGAGGGGGAGTATT
Source organism: Dasyprocta punctata (assembly GCA_004363535.1). Taxonomy (NCBI): domain Eukaryota; kingdom Metazoa; phylum Chordata; class Mammalia; order Rodentia; family Dasyproctidae; genus Dasyprocta; species Dasyprocta punctata. The sequence continues at coordinate 29,315 of RJWM01007787.1, read as the reverse complement.
TTGGGTGCTTTAATAGGAATGTATCTTTTACTGTAAAAACTTTAAAAATATTTTTAAAATTCACTGAATTTTTTATCCCACCTTGTATATTTGTTATTCTTACTTTTTGTTTCATAGATACATGTTTTCTATGAGATGTATGTTTCATAGATGTATGTTTTCTTGTTAATCAAATATTACCTACTTTGTAAGCTGTACAACTGCTGACAGGCTATTTAATTCACAGATAGCTGCAATATAGTGATTAAGAACCCAGATTCTGAAATTTTATACTGGATTTATTTCTTAGCTACTCACCATCTAATCTTGGGCAAGCTATTTAATTTCTCTCTGCCTCAGTGATTTCATCTGGAAAGTGTAGATAATAATAATGCTTCCCTTGTACAACTGATATGAAGATTAAATGAGTAAAAACATTGGCAGGAGTGTTTAGGAAGGTTTAAGAAGGTGCCCAAAAGATAGCTAAACATCAAGTAAATATTAGGTACTAATGGCCCTAAGTAAATACAATACTTGTTAGTTGGAAACTGAACATACATACTGTAATTAATAAAAACACTTGACAAGAGCAAAAGAATGTATCAGTATGAGTGATGACACAGATAAGTCACTGATTCTATATATATCAAAAATATATAATCAGGATTTCTTTTCTAACCCTAGTAAATTTAATTATCTGCTAGCTTTTTACTTTTCAGTACTGAAGAATGAGCCCAGAGTCTTTACACTGAGAGACATTCCCAAACTCCCCGCTTCTCTTATTTTTATTTTGAGACAAGTACTCTTACTGAGTCACTAAGTTGCTCAGGTTGGGCTGGAACTTGTGACCCTTCTGTCTCAGTCCAGTGGCTCTTGGATTGAACCATATAGCTGAATTTATGTGGAGAAAACAGATGATCGTGCTGACTGGTTTCAGTTTAAATTTATGGACATTGATCTTTAGTTAGCTTAATGTTACCTGGGCAATCCATTTGTTCCTAGTCCATTTCCTGTTCCATTTTCCATGACCAGTTTGTTTGTACTTTCTCTTTACTTCTTAATGATCTATTAGTTTCTTTCCTGTTATTATACTAAGCTGAAAAGTTACTTCCTAATGTAGCAAGCAGAAGAGAGCTTCCATAAGCTCCCATCAATACATCTTTCCATTTTTCTACCCCAGAATTTAATAGACTGCCTTCCTTCCTATTAATATGATTGGCAGTTAGAGCTCCTACCTATAGACAACCCCTTTAGTAGTACACTACATCTTCTTCCTCTTGAAGACTCAAAAACATCCCCCAGTATTCCTTTCCTTTCTTGTCTACATGATTAATAGTTCCTTCTTTCCTGGAACATCGCATCTGCATGTGAACATGATTATTTCTCTCATGTCTTGAGTGCCACTTCAGCCTCCAGGTGTCCCTTACAGCAATATTTCTTTTGTATTCTGTCTCTTCTTCTCCTGTCATTTTCTCTTGAAGCCATTCACATTCATCCTTTGCTTTGAGCACCAAAACTGCTCTTGCTAAGATCCTTGACAATCTCTACTCTGATAAATTGGTCAAGACAAACCTTGACATTCCTTTGAGGTCAACTAAACTTCAGATTGACTTCTTTCTGATTAGAGGCCCCTGACCTCTTTTTCTTAGAGCATTTACTTCACAAAACTTTCAATTATAATGCCCTTCTTTGCTTTTTTGAGATATAAATCTTTTCACAGACTCTTATAAGTTCTATAACCCAAGCCTGTCTTTCTCAAAGACTTGAGAGTTATTCTTCCCTTTTATAAAGCAGGACATATTTATTGAGAGAGAAAAAGCTTCTGTCTAAGAGAGAGACAGAGAGGATTTTGAGTGGCTTACTGATGACCCTGCCTTTTCTAGGGATTTTTATAGAGCAAAACACAAGGTGAGGTGGATCCAAGTTGGGGAAAAATGGGAATTCACAAGGTGGACATGGGATGGGACAGAATTATAGTCAACCAATAAGAATATGAATATAATTGCTCGATATGTTGCATGACATCTTCTAACCCTAGGGAAGGGATCTTTCTTAGACCTTTCCTAGGGTTAGAAGGTGTCATGCAACATATTGAAGCTTTAACTAACTATACTCAGCAGATCTTAAATGACACAAATCTCTTAAAAGAACAGCTGGTCTCTCTCTCCCAAATGAGGAAGCAAAATTAATGAGACAGGTTGTCCTCCAAAATCAGATGGCATTAGATGTTCTAACAGCAGCACAGGAGTGTACTTGTGCAACTGTAAAAACTGAATGTTGTGTGTACATTCCTGATCCTTCTGCTAATATCTCAATAGCTGTTCAAGCTATGAGATGACAAATCAATGGGGTTATTCCTCTGAAATGTAATCATTAGGAAAGATGGCATTCTTAGACCTTAGACTGTGGGAGTGTGGGAACCTAACTCAGGGAAGCAACAATTAGTAAGCACAGAGAGTTTAATGACAATCAACCTTGGCTTTTTCCAGTGCTTTCCTGTTGGCTTACCCACCAAATTCTAAATATTCACCTTTTTGCCTCAGTGGAGTTGAATTCAATCTCTGTTCCCTATTGTGATAATCTTTACTAACCATCCTTACCCTTTTAACTCCATCTAGTGAAATAGGTAAGCCTCACTGTTTACTTTTTCTGAGTCTATCAATAATTTTTTGTGCAAATGGTCATACTGTCTTGAAAGTAATTTTCCTTACCATACTGGCTGCTTTCTTCATCTTGCTTGCTTGTATATAATAAGGTTGTATCCCATAAAATTGGTATTCTGGAAAAAAACTTTGGACGTGAAACTTGAGAAGTTGAAGGGAACCCAGATTCAGTGAAGAAGGAAAACAAGATTCAGCAAGGACAAAATAGAACCTGCTTTTAACTTGGACCAAAAGGAAGACACTGGTACCCTTCACCATGGAACTACACTTACATTGATCCAAGAGCTAAAGTTAAAGGCAGGCAATGAGTGGGATCCAGAGGAACTGCATGCCTGAGTGCTGCCTCATGTCACTACGATGCACCAGGACATCTGCAACATGTGCAAGTTTGCGCACTTCCATTGTCCACAACTTATACAGATGTTTGTGTGGCCATGGAACCATGTAGAGAGGGATATTTTTGGGAGATATTTCAGTAGCTACTGTGACATGCTTCAAAAATATCACATCCTTTATAGACTGATAAGTTCTAATTTTTTATCTATAGTGCAGACCTCTTCCTTGAACTGCAGATTTATATATGTTCTCACAGACATTGCCACACAGATATCTAGTAAATTTCTCAAACTTAACTGCTGTTATTTTTATTTGATTAAATTAAACTTCATACAAGCAAGAAGGTTTATCCGTGTCTCCTCTCTGCAGAAGATTCTCTTAGATTTGCTTCAACTGCAAATAATGCTTGTTATCCAAACTCTCAACCTCCAAAGTTCAGTAACTTAATGAATTTGGGTAAATGGTATCTTTTGTTTACAAAGTATGCAATCAGTGCTGTGATTTGAATGTAAGAACTGAGTAGAATATCCTAATGAGACATCAAACGAATCTCATATTCCTCATCATCTCCATCAAAACCTGGTTTGTTTCCCTCCTCCACTCTTACTCCTCTACAGTCTCATCTTAACCTTTCAAAATAATCCTTTAAAAAAGCCAAATCATGAATGATAAATTATGATTAACATGGTTATGGTCATGATCCAAAGTACAGTACAAAATTACTATGTTCTTACTAAAGTTCGTATTCTGTTCCCTCCCTACCTTTGAGCCCTCATCACCCACTTTCTGCTTTCCCCAACTCTCCATATGCACACACCGTTTGCATCATCTTCTGGTCTCCCTCAGATCTTCACACTGCTATTTTTCCTGCCTAGAAAATGTGTTTCCCTCCCTCTCCATGATAAACATATGATCCTTTTCTCACATTTTCCAAGTTTCTCTCAAATTTCACTGTGATGTCAAATTTTCATGTTCATTTGGCTATTGCACAGTTGTTTGGTCAAACACTAGTCTACATGGTATGTTGTCTTGTTACTTTGCTCTCATTTTTGAGACAAAATGCCTGTTGCCAAAAATGAAGGAAGGAAAGGTTTATTTCTTGCAGTTTTTGGAGGTTTCATTCCATACTCAGCTGGCTCCAAGGCAGGATGGCATGACTGAGGGGCAGCCATTCATGGTGGCCACAAAGGGAAAAAGCAAACAGGGCAAAAGAGAAAAGTAACATGCCAGTTTTCGTATTTTATATTGTATCTTGGCTCTGCCCCTGAGTGAGTGCAGCACTCACACTGCCAATCCCAGTACTAGACAACAAACCAATCACAAACACTAGATTCAGCCACCTCCATGACTGCACGAGCCTTTGGGAGCTACCTGACACAAACCATAACATATGTGAAGCTATGTTTTAGATGTGATTAATTTAAATTGATAGGGTTTGAGTAAAGCAGATACTATCCACAATATGAATGTATGTTATCTAACCATTGAAGATTATAAGAGTCTGAAGACCTCTGAGGAAGAAGAAATTCTTCCTTTAGTTGGCCTTAGTACTCAAGATTACAGCATATTCATCTGCTGGAATTTCCAGTCTGTTGGCCTTCTGCAATTTCATATTTACTAGCACATTCTCATGAACCAATTCCTTAAAATCTCTGCATTCTGCTTTTCTGGAAAACCCTGATTAATTGTTATACTCTGAGTAAGTACCTTGAAGATAGTGAGACATGATGTATTAACTACTGTTATCCTTACTACAACTTTTTAATAAAATTTTGCTTTATTTTTCAGAAAATAAAAAATGAATTACATTACTCTTTCATTAAAATGTTTGCTCTGTTCAAACTAGAAATCAACCCAATAAAATTGCCACATGATAATGCTTTTCCCCTTAATCTTTTTTTCCCATATACACCATGTTTGCATTATTTATACTACATTTTTCTTATTTTACTTATGCTAGAAAATCTAAGCTTCATGATGGCAGGGACCTCATTAAGTTTGTTAACTGATGTATCCTTAGCTCCTAAAAAAGTGCATGAATTAGAGTAAGAAATCAGTGAATATTTGTTGAATAAATGAGGAGTGAATAAACAAATATTTGTTGAATGAAATTGCTGCATATTTGACCCCTAAATAAACTAAGTATCTTGTTTTGTTGGAAACTGTGATGGAGAGTAATTCCTCTGAATGGTATGGAAAAGAGGATAACTCAACAGAGGGAGGAGGAAGTAAAGAGCAAGTAGAATAACAGGATAAATATGACAAATTTACAAAGTATATTATAAACCAAAGAAAGGCAAATAGAATAAGATAAAAAAATTAAGCAAATAGCTATCTTTTTAACTTCATAGTGCAATCTTTAAATCAATAATGATATTTACTGCTTTTCTTGCCTCTGTTTTGAAAAGAAAAGCATTCCAGAGAAAAATCATCATAAAGAAGTGAAAAGAAAGGAAAGGAAAAAATTGGGGAAAAGCATAAAAGAAGACAAATGGCCTTAATGACTGTTGGTGTTTAGCTAAGATTAGGAACCACAAGTGATAATGCCACTTACTTACACAGATTCTAACACTGCTTATCTGTTTGCAAAGAAGAGAAATTAGCTTATGCTAGAAAATATGAAAGTGAACAAAGCACTAAATATTTATAACTTGCAGAATAAAAGTGAGGAGAAAAGCTTATTTGTGGAGTCTAAATATTTTACACATTGCATTTAGAAAGATATTCTTCACCACAGGCCTGACAAATGCAGATAAAATAAAAAGCACTCTGACTCCTTCCTTTGAGATATCCAGCTCAGACAATGCATCTCAAGCTAAGGTCACTTTCCTTCTTTTGTTTACCAAATATGCATTGGTTGCTTCCCATGTGACATGTGTAGCTGTGTTTAAGAACTTACCACATATAATCAGTGACTTATGAGCTTGGAAATTACCATTGCAGCAGATGCTAAGAACTAATCAGGTACATGAATAATTGAAAATCATGACCAGATTAAAAACGGAAATAGGAAATGGCATGAGTCATAATTCTGATAGGTGTCAGGGAAAACCCTCCTTAGGCATACAGTATTTTCAGTGAAACCTGAAATATAAACAGGGCTTAACTGAGAAAAGAATGGCAGGATTTACTTTTGGGGCAAAGAACAAAATGCTAAAATAGGAGAAAGTGCTTTTTGCATTTGTGGAACTGAAATCAGTGCAAGAATTAGGGGAAGAAGTTTGTTGGGGAGGAGATGGGGGACAAGTTCTGTATGACACTGTCATCTTTGGTGAAGATTTGGAGATTCATACACTGATACTAAAAACATCAACACAGGTACGTGAAATTGAAAAAAAAACTATCAGAAAAGTGCACACAAGGGGAAGACTAAGGCAATATTATTTGAAAATAGTTTACTGCTGGAATTAAGGGAGAGAGGCTTAGATGTAGACTCTGAGATTAGAATTTAAGAACAAGTAGTTTGAAAACTGATTCTGAGATGCTTAGTAGAGAAATAAATAAGTAAATAAAATGAGTCAGACAAGGGAAGAAAGGCAGAAATGACTTCCCATCACCACACACCCTTGACCTTCGGATAAGCCTCATTGTAGCTGTACAGGTCTGGAGAAGCCCGCTCCGTGCCCTGCTACCTCCCTGTAAACCTGGGGTCAGAGGAGCACTGGTGCCTGTCCCATTTCCCTACACCATGGAGGGGCTGCCAATGTGAGAAATGCCTGGGGCTCCACAACCAGCTTGTTGGGAGGAACTCAGGAGAATGTCAAGACAAAGGAGCAAAAGGTAATCTCAGATCTCCAGCCCACACAGAACAAGTCTAGGAGATACAGTCATGGAAGAAAATGGAAGTCACCTATCAGAGATCTTTAAGAGGGTAGCAACTGAAGTAAAGAAACGACTTCATGAGACAGTAAAAGTAATCAAATCAGAAATAATGTCTCAGGTAAAAAAGGAAATCACAAACACAATGAAAGAATTGCTCAGCATATCTAAAGAAGATGTAGATAAAAAAGAACAGCATAGGAAAATGATGGCAACCTTGAATGAACAACATAGAAAGGAATTACAATGCATGAAACAGATTTAAAGAGATATCCAGGAAATTAAAAAGTCAATTGGAAGCTGGTAAAACCGCTTGAAAGAGACTGAAGGTAGACTTTCAGACCTTGAAGACAGGATTGCAGCTAGTGTTGGTGAAAGGAAAGATCTTTTAAAAATAACAAGGAACCAGGAAATAACAATTCAGCAGCTACAAGATGATGCAAAGAAACATAATTTAAGAGTGGTAGGTATTGGTGAAGAAGCAGGGATCAACATGAATGAAATAAATAGGCTATTTACAGAACTAATAGCAGAAAACTTCCCAAACATGGGAAAAGGATCTGGCATACAGATAAGTGAGGCTTACAGAACTCCAGACAGCCATAATCAAAGTAAATCTACACCAAGACAATGGGCATATAATAAGCAAGATCCCAGAAATTCAACATAAGAACAGAATATTAAAAGTTGTTAGAGAAGAGAAACAGATTCCCTATACAGGGAAAACAATCAGAATCACAGCAGACTTCTCAACACAAACCACCAAGTCAAGAAGAATTCAGAGTGAAGTGCTTCAAATCCTGAAAGAAAACAACTTCCAACCTGGATTGATGTACACTGCAAGGCTATCTTTCAAAATTTATGGAAAAATAAGATACTTCCATGATAAAGAACAACTGAAGGAATTCATGACCACAAAACAAACCCCACAGAGAGTGCTGAAGGATATTCTAGAGAGAAAGATGATAACGGTTCCAGGAATAGCAGCAGAGGAGGATCACCAAACAGGACAGGCAATTGAATGAAGGGGAAAAGTGGAGAACCAATGGCAGGAGGATAGCACCACAGAGACAAACCAATGTATGCTGGGTATAACCATTACTGTAGATGGCCTGAATCCAGCAATAAAAAGAAACACAGGGAGAGTGGATCAAGAAATGAGATCCATCAATACATTGTATACAAGAAATACATTTAACTAGAAAGGAAATTCATACACTGAAAATCAAAAGAGAGAAAACAATTGTTCCCTGTGACAGGAGACCAGAAAAAAAGCAAGGGTAACTTGTCCTTCAACCACAGAATGGATAAGAAAGATATGATATTTTCATACAATGGAAAGCTACCCAGCTGTAAAGTAGAATAATCTTGAGGCTCTTGTAGGTAAATGGATGCAACTGGAGATCATGTTGATGGGCGAAATAGATTGAACTCATATGGGTGAACCCTAGCATAAAATACAGAAGGAGTTTGTGGGTTCCAAAAGCATAATAGATATTATAAAAGTGATAGGGGAGGAAACATCGAGGAGGTGAAGGTGGTAACCACTGTTAATTTCTTATTGTCTTGTCTTGAACTCTTGTAATGTTTTCACAATTTTGTTAGACTTGGTTTTGTTCTGTCTTGTTTTGTTAGATTTTACTGTGTCTGATGGTATAGGCAGCTATTTTAAACATAATGGGATGTATTATGGTAATCATAGTTGGTTTCCTATTATCTTGTTTTGAAGTCCTATAATGCTTTCATTCATTTGTTTAATTGGTTTTATTCTGTTTTGTTTTGTTTGATTTTATTATATGTGATGGTATAAATAGATATTTTGAAGAAAATAAGACATTATGGTAGCCATTGCTGATTTCCTATCATTTTATTTTGAAGACCTATAATGCTTTCATTCTTTTGTTTTGAATGGTTTTATTCTGTTGTGTTTTATTTGATTTTATTATGTGTGATAGTATGGACAACTGTTTTGAAGAAAATGAGACATTATAGTAACCATTGTTCATTTCCTGTTATCTGATTTTGAAGTCCTGCAATGCTTTCATTTTTTTGATTGGTTTTATACTATTTTATTATGTTTGATAATATTGTGTGTGAAGATATGGACAATTATTTTGAAAAAAACAAGAGACATTATGGTAGCCACTGTTGATTTCCTGTTGTCTTGTTTTGAAGTCCCATGTTGCTTGGATTGTTCTATTCTGATTTGCTTTGTTTTGTTTTGTTTTGTTTTATTCTCTTTAAAATAAAAAAGAAATGACTCCCCAAAATACAGCACCCCCAAACTGAAACTGCTGACTGCTACCTTATGTAAGCAATACACACACACACACACACACACACACACACACACGCATGCACATCCTGGAAGCAAAAATAAATTAACCAACCAAACAAAAAACATTAACTTTAGAGATGCACTTAACAACTTTAGGTGGAATTTCCTGAGTTATCAGGGAGGACCTTAAATGTTCTTACAAGTGTCTATGTGAAAACAAATAGGTGGGAGTTTAGATATAGAAGAGGATAACATGATGAGGCTACAGAAGCAGTGATTAGAGCAATGCATTTTGAAGACAGGGGCAATGTTTAGTAGAAGCCATTAAAGTCATGAAATTGATTCTTCTCTATATTCCTTCCACTCAAAGGAATATGGCCTTGCCCGTAGCTAATTTTAACCAAGTGAAACACATTTTGGACTTTTGAGCTCTAGAACTGCAAGGAAAATAATTTATTTGGTTGTTATAGTTTGTTATAGTAGACATAGAAAACTTACTTACAGAAGCAGCTATAGAAAGACACATTAAAAAGCAGATTATTTTGTATACTATTAGAGCTCAATATTGCTGGTCACTGGGAGATAGTGAAGACTACTACTCACAGTTGTTCCAACACATTGGAAAGAATTATCAACCAACATTCATTCATGATTTATTGAAAGCAGATTGCATGGACATTAACAGCCTGGCACTCTGTCCTTTCTCCAGTGTGCTAACTTAACATGTGTTGGAAGCCAAAGAAAGACTTCAGGCAAAAAACAGTAGAAGCATGCAATTGGAAATACTACTACAATGCATAAAAATGTTGAGGGGTATGGGCGTTAATGGTGTCTGCAACTGTCCATTGCTTAGAGCTTAGATTTACTCATGTCCATACAAAATTCTGTTTGTTTTTTAACTGATTTCTCAAGGAAATCACCATTTCCTTTAAAAAATGATTCCCTCAGCCTGGGAAGTTATTAATTTTGGCACAATACAAAAAGAGAAGACAGGAGTGTTAATACGACTTGAGCTTCTGTTAGTTTTGACCTTTTGGAAGTGCAGATTTGGGTTACTCTAAAAATTTTTCTTTCACATATTTTAGTAAGACTTCCAGCTTCATTGGCATTTCTAATTCTCTCCACTGGGGCATGCGACAACCTGTTAAACTCCTGCATACCATTTTCAATCTACTGGAAGTTAGTATTATTTCTTCAGAAAAATGATATGGCCTCCTTTTTCAAGTGGTTCTGCCCTGCTGTCATACGGAAAGGTGCCATGGTGACAGCTGGTCTCCTGGAGGTCTATGCCTAACCTGACTTATAATCTTCAGTTTTCTTGCATGCATTCATCTCACTTGGAGGTGTCTTTAGACATGACCATGCTGCTCTAATAATATGACAGATTCACAAAAAAACTAGCATTCTATTCTGTTCCTTAACTTCTGTCATTGGCCCTTTGTATAAATAAAGGAACAACAACAACAACAACAAAAAACTAAAAAATTTCTGACAGATGGAAAATTTCTTATTAGGATACATAATAGGTAAAAGCAGACTTAGGTTTCTAGCCCAAGAGTCAGACCTTAGAGGAGGAATAAGGGAGAAAGAAGACAGGAAAGCAAATCTGGATTAATGTAAAAGAGATTATTTAATTTCTCTAAGTAGGAATTGAAGGAAGAAATTAAAGGAAAAAAAAAACCTCTCTTTTCAAAGACTTTGGAGATTTCACATAATTTATCTGACTCGACCCCATAAATGAATGGTGACAGCCACACAGAGATGAAGTTATATATTCTTGACCTTCTACATTTTTCTCTTCTGTCCCAACCAGAGTATTTCTTGTGACTAAAGTAGATTTTGTGGTTTTTTTGGTACTGAAAAGTTGAAGATGAAATGAGTACTAAATGAAGCAACTTATTTACATGTAAAATATCAAAGTAAATTGTTTAAGTACTAAAAGTAATTGCTAATACAGTAATCTAAAGGTAAGAGATGAATTTCAGTGATTTAAAATATAGATGGCCAAACAGTTCAATTCTTAAAATGCCAAATTTGTATCAGAGGTTTCTAATTGGCTCTCTTCTTGGCCCAAATGTCATGTTAATTCCTTAGTTCTGGTTCTTTCTGGTTTTGTTACCTGAAAATGAGCAATGTTTAAAGGAAAAAAAAAAGATAAAGCAATTGTCTGTTACTATACTTGGTTTTAGCCCTGGTCTTCTACCCACTGAGTTGAAGTGTTTCACAAAAAAACCTTACAATGAAAGGAAAAGAGACTGTCCCCATGGGCTAGATAGTGGCAGCATCCTTTTGACAGAGATAAATGGCACTTATATTGTCAGAATTTCTTCCTTTCTTCTCTCCCCTCCTTTCTTTTTCAAACCTAAATGTGGCTATAATTATGGCAAGGGCAGAGAGTGAAGTGTCCCAGTGGAGTAGCAAGTTACCATATCTGTTATTTTCTTTTTGCTGTCACCTGACCAAAGTATAAACTTTTTATGTAGAAGTAGGTAACAATTGGCATATAATGTCATTAATAATATTCTACATTATTTTCTGTTATTTACCTATAAAGTAGATATGGTTTTCTTTGTCAAAGTAGAGAATGTATTTAAACTGTGTTGACAGATACTTCCCAGGGCATATTGATGAGTTTAGAGTGCTATACAGAAGACTGGTGGGTAGAAAGATGAATCTAAAGTGCAATCAACAGGAATCTGGTCTGCATGCAGTCCTTTTCCTAGGCATTTTTTCTTTTAGGAGAAATTCAATAGTAGCACACTGATAGAAGAGGAATTCTTTGGATGTGCCACCAGCACATACTGTTCCGGCAGTAAAATGTGATATAATTGATTCATGCAGCCCTTGCTGTTTTCCTGCATCATTACTTGTATTTATATATTTATGTGTGAATAACAAGTAAATGAATGACTTTGACAAATTTCTCACTCTATTTTTTTTAATGACTTCCTTCCTGTGCCCTTTTTTAGTTTGTGTCTGTGTATTATATCCTAAAGAAGACACCGCAGCTGTTTGTCAGTTCTCTATAGCAGCCTCTCCTTTCTGCCAGAGGACTAGATCATTCTGGATACTTGGTTCCTCACAGATGTCCGGAATTCATCCAAGATTTCCTGTCCTGATGATTAATGACTTTTTTCAATTGATTGAAATATAATTTTGGAGAGATAGATTGATGTATCATCTAAGGTTTGGATAGTCTTCCCTAATAAATTTTAAAAAAGCTCAAAAATTAGATTAATAGGCAATGTATATTTTCAGGTTTCTATTCATGGAGGGCCCTAGGAATTGTCTAAAACAGCATAGAATTGTTAAAAACTTCACTCAGCTACTTGATTGATGGATGATGTGAGATTTTGGAAGACTGTCTTACCTATTAGGCTTAAATGTATTTTTATATAAAGTGAAATAGATCAGACACATCTTAAATATTGCATGTGTTCTTTCATATGAGAAGCCCAAATTATAAACAAAGAACGAAATAAAAGATTGATAATAGGAAATAGGGCAATAAAGTTCTCATCTGGGAAGGTGATCAAGAGATGGAAAGAGGGAAGGGAGGGGGATAAAAAGAGGAATGAAGATGTGTTATGGACATGTGCAGGCTCTCACAGATAATTCAGACATTATGTGCTGCAATTGTGTACTACTAAAAAAAATTTAAAGAGAGGCTTTGGAGGAATACATTTATTCATTTTTTAAAAATCCCCCTCACATAGTTGATAATTACTTTTTTTTGAATAATAGGGGTTAAACATGACAAAATGCCTGAATTTATATCCAGTCACTTTTCAAGAGATATTTAAATGACCTAAAAGGAATTTTTGATGGTTTAAATCTACATGGAATGATACAAAAGGAGAGGAGAAATGGCAGTAGTTTTCAAACTCAAAATAGACAAGTGGCAATTAATTTAGTTGGCCAAAATAAAAAAAAAATAGAAATCTAAGTTGGCTATGAAGAAACTTTTAGCTCTACCTATCTTGGGGAAGGGGAAGGGGTTGGAAATGGTCAATTTAGTCTGTAAAAGCTCTTGAACAAGGAGATTTGACTTCTGAGGAAATGAGTACAGCTACATGCTAGAAGCCTGGCACACTGTAAACCCTTGAGCAGAGGTCCCTGAGTTCAGGACTGTGCTGAACTCTACCTCGTGTGCTTCATCTGCTTGTTCATTGGAAGAGCATGAGAATAAACTCATATAATAAAGTACAGTTCCCCCCACCCAGGTTAGAAATTATTGTTTCCCTTTAGGCAAAGCCAGTAGGATTTTAGGAATTGGCAACAGGAAGAACTTCCGAAAAGGAGGTGGTGTTGGAGGTGAGCAGACTGAGAATAGGAGGGTGTTTAGAAGTCTACATAAAAAGCAGTTTAAACAGTAGTTTTAGTTGCTTTCTTGTTACTGGGAAACACACTCAACACTCACAACTTGAAAGAGCAAGGGTTTATTATTGCCTCACAGTTTATACAGAGTTTTCAGTCCATAGTCTATTGACTCTGAAGCAGGAGAATGGCAGAAGGGCGTGGCAGTGGGAAGGAAAGAGAAATCAGGAGAGGAGGGAGGGAGATAGATCCTTCCAGGCTATGTCCCCAGTGACCCACCTTCTCCAACAAGGCTTTCCCTCTCAACATCACATTTAGCTGTAAACTTATTAGTGAACTAATTCACTGATGAATATTACATCCTCATGATCAAATCACCTCCTTGAAGCCCCACTTATAAACACATCTTTGGGAGACATCTAGATATAAACTATAACAGCAGTTAATCCTCATCTAACATTGAAAAACTGGATAGTGCACCTTCCCACAGTAGCAGCCATCCTTGAGAGAAAGAACTCAAGAAAAAATGGATTCAGAGACACTAGTCTCATGTTCATAAGGAGATGAAAAGGCAGCTTAGGAAATGTAGTTCCTATTGTCTGAAAGTGACAACTCCATTGTGGAAAGAAGATAGGAATTTTGAAACTCACATCCTCCCATGAGAGGGTGACAGCCATGCGGGCCAAGAGGAGAATCAAGAAGTCAAACCACAACTTCCTGTGAGCCAACCAGCCCATGGGCTGGGAGACAAGAAGAGCAAGGTCACCCCCATCCCCCACCCAAGAAACCCACTGATTTGGAGGAACTCAGGCTGAGATGAGAGCAACTAAGGAATAAATAAATAAATAACTTAATGCTTGTGTTGTTTGACTGACTTTGCAGGCCTAAGGCTGGTAGTCTGAGCATCTATTTGGAGGCTAACAATATGCATTACAGCAATGGTGGGGAATTTCCTTCTGTTTTGTTTTTGAAATCCAAAGTTTTGTTCTGTTTTATTGTTTTGTTCTATTCTTGTATTTAGTAGCCTGAGCAACTATTTTGAAGATAACAATATATAATACCACAACCATTGTTAAATTCCTATCTTGTTCTCAAATTCTATATTGCTATTGTTGCTTTTTATTGTCATTCTTTTTGTTTGTTTGTTTGTTTACTTGCTCCTTGATTTTTCTGTTTTTTTTTCTCTTTAAAAGAAAAAAAAGCAGATAGGAATTTTGGACTACGTAGCCTCTCTGCCTCAATATAACTAGCTCCTAATGTAGGAATAACACCATTTTTGGCTTCAATTTGTTCAATGGAAATTTCCAAATTAAATATTTTTATTTGAACATTTTGAATGGTGACTCTCATCAATCTCATAATAAACATCTGAATTTACAAATCAGTTCCAAAACACTAGTGATTCTTATTTTTGTTCTACAAGTTCACAAGGCCCAGCTCCCTGAGATTCTCCCAGATGACGGAGACCATCTGCAATATGACAGTCTATAAATCTCTTAAGATTTTCAGTGGCATAGTGTGTCACATGATATATATGTTAGTTTTAACTTTCTTTACTCCAAAGCAGACAAGTTCTTGTACTGTGCACCACATCCTCTTGGTATACCTATGACCTCAGTAGCAGCTGAGGCATGTTCCTCCACATACTGATGATTTCTTGCCTTCAGCAACTATTCTATTTTTTGTCATTCTCTGAACCCTAGGCAATCCGCTTATTTAAAACAAAGCAGAGCAAAACGAAAAACAAAACAAACAAGGTAGCTTGAATTAACGCCCTTTGGATAAGGGTCTAATGAGAGTTTAATATTGAGAGATTAGTATCTCAACCTCTCATCCATCAGACAAATGATGCCAAGGTATGGTCTCCAAAGTTTCACAGAAGCCCTTAGTTGGGGTTGACACTTGCATGCCCTGAGAACACCCTAGCTGACTTCTTTCCTTTCCCTATGCCAGTCTTTCTCTCTTTTTTTTTATTTTAAAGATAGTAAAATGCAACAAAATATAACAGAAAGAAGTCAATCAAAACAAAGCAGTAGAACTGGTACAGAAATTCAAAGAAAGATACTATGAAAACAATAGCTATTATAGTATATCTTGTTATTTTCAGAATAGTTGACCATTCCAACAGGTATAGTAAAATCAAACCAAAAAAACTCACAATAAAACCAATAAAAGCAGAGTACAAAATAAGGCAAAAAAAAAAAATTAATCAGAATAAAGTGAAACAATGAGAACAATATTGGGCCTCAAAGACAAGACAGAAGAGAATCTCCCATTTTTGCTACATTGCATACTATCATCTTCCAAAGAGATGCTCAACCTGCCAGCCCCAGGCCTGCAAAATAAACAAAACAATACTAGCATTTAGTTTTATGTATCTTAGTTGCTTATCAATTTAGCCAGACCTTCGAACAAGCAGGTTGCTTTGTGGGCGGAGGGGGCAGAGCTTTGTCCTTGATTCTTAGCCCTCCAGCCGGTAGGCGTAGGGGTGGGGAGTCGGGGGCGGGGAGGGGCGGGGCATATGTTTCTCTTCCTGAGGTCCACGCCAGTCGTGCAGGGCCCGGACGGCAGACTTACTTGTCTTCTGGTTGGAGGCATTCAGGCCCGGCGGGGCGGGCTCCCAAGAGGACCATTTCTTTCTCTTCTTGAGGTCCACGGCTGTCGCGCAGGCTCCCAGAAGGCAGACTTAGTTGTGTTCTTCCCCGTGCCAGTCTTTTGTGCCTGGCCTTTGTGCTTCCTGAGGTCATCTCCCATATAAGCTCCCACTGGTGGGGGCTTTGTGTCATTTTCTGCTGTGGGGAAAAAGTCAAACATGTAGTTTTTATTTTATAGAAACCCTGCCTATGGCCCCATTCCATTCTTGTGCACAGGAAAAGAAAAACAAGTGATTAGCATTCTGCAGATATGTGTGTTCAGATTTTTATTCAGCTTATCTTTGTTAGGACTGATATAAGTAACATGATTACAAGGGTTTTGGGAAGATAAAAACTATTCTTGTTTTTAGTTACTGATTCATAATAAAACAAGAATTTCAGAAGCTAGCACATTGTATTAATTTAAATGGTAGGTGTAAGAAATCATACAGTAGCCCGGTTACAAAGCTGGAGGGGAGTCTAAGTCAGTCCTCTTGCAGAACCCAGAGACTCTGGGAGGAAAAGTCTGCCTTCCTCGCTCCCTCCACACAGCAGTAGCTGGACAGGGGAAGTTCACGGACGTGCAGTGTCAGCCTAAGCAACCAGATGAATTTTAGAAACGATCTGGATTAAACATGAGTTTTCTAAGTTTACTATTTTTTTTGTCTTGGCCTTGTATACTAGAGTTCCTCCGCCTCCTCCTCTTTGTTTTTCTTTCTGTAATGGGTAGGTTGGCAAATCCTTTACCAGAAAGTATTCCAAACTTTATGACTGTATTTTTTTTCTGGAATGTGATCTCTTCCTGCTGAGGAGAGACTACATATCATCTCATTTTTCTACTCACTCACACCCAGAGGATGAAGTGTAGGGAGGCTAAAGGGAAGAAACTCTTCCAGTGATATTTGTATAATTGGCACATCAAATCTATAATTAACTATTTTAACTATTTATTATAGAGATAATATAAATAGTATAAAGTATTTAATAGGCAACCACGCATACCAATTGTTTTATATGTATATATGTATCAATATTTACATAACCTACCTATAATATATAGTTTATAATCAGATAGTATTATGTCTAATGTATCAAATGCATAATCAGAAATATAATGGGCATAGTCTTTTTCTGTTTTGCATTTTGGATTTTTCACATAGGGTCTCCTAGAGATTTTTCCATGGTAAAAATACATAGTACAAGCACTACATTTTGCAACTTTTTGAAATTTAAATTCATTTTAAACTCATTCATGAAAACATAAAATAACACAAATTTATGGGACACAGTGTGATATTTTAGTATATGCATACATCGTGTAATGTTCTACTATTCATAATTATGTAGTGAATAACTGTTTTTAATGTCTGCAAAGTTTCAATGTCCATTTAGGAGTACAGAATCAATTACTAACTTTTTATGTGAGGGATTTACTATAGCTCTTTGGGCTTTAGCTAATCTTGTGATAAACATCCTTTTATGCATCTTGTTTTTACCATGTTATCAAGTTACTAGTATACATTCCTAGCTGAATTACTAAAATAAAGGGTATGAGCATTTATAATTTTGATAAAGATTATAAAATTTCTTTCCCTAGGGTTTTATTAATTTTGACTTTTCTCAATGGTACTTGATTTTTACTAATTGATGTGTACAATTCTGCTATATGAGCAAATTAATTTGTCAGTGTTAAAACTGGGTACTTTCCTGTTTGGCTCGATTTTTATAGTACATGCAGAAAACGTAAATTGTAGTTCATTTAAAATTTCCTTTTATACTTCTGACATTTGCAACTCTCTAAAATCATTTATTTTAGTAGCTTGAGAGTAATTTTATGTTTAAATGTTTGACCTATTTGGATTTTATTTTGTGTAAAACAAGAGTTGATAATAAATGTCTTTTCCTTGTGTATCTATGAAGCTATCTGAATCATTTGTGTTAAAAACTGTACTGTAATCCATCTTCCAGGTACTCATTTTAAATGCTATTTTTATCATAGTAAATTCCTGTATGTATTAGACGTAATTCTGGATTTTGTCATCTTTGTTCAATTGACTTATATTTTAGTTCTCCAACTGACTTATATTTTAGTCCTCCAATTGACTTATATTTTAGTCCTCTAAATATTCTTGGAGGCAGAACAGTGTGGCCACTGAGAGCTTCCATTGGTCATAGATACACTCATTTGAGTAGTTATTCACACACTAAGCTACCTTCACAACAGGTAAGCCAAGTAATGTTAGCACAGGACTTTGTCCTGGACCTGAGTGCTGGGCTTGCTGTAGTGAGACCCAGAATCAGATGAAACCAAAGTCTTCTATACCCAACTCTAAAATTTGCAGGTGGAAACCCTAGAAAACCCTATCACTGGGGGCTCTATGTGTGTGCTAATGGGACAGACCAGAAATTTGGTATGTAACATTAGCAGCCTTGGCGTGGACCTGGGACACTCTTCAGCCTTCGGGCTGTGTAAATCTTGGGACTGGGAGAGTCAGCCATGACCCACCTTAGGATCATCCTGGGTGACTAACTCCCAGGGAATCAGAGAAGAGAGTAGTCCCAGGTCTTGACTGGTGAAACTTAATATTGGACAGATCCAAATGGCTTCCATACCCAGGCCAGTGTCCATGGATGGAGTCTCTGGAATAGGTCTGGTGCCTGGTGGAGATATGTGTGTGACTCTGGTGTATCAGACTTCTATTCTGGCCAGCATCATCTGTGGCTGATTACAGTGAATTTAGGCCATAAGTTTTTCCCTACCTCAGTAGCAGCCCTTAGTATTGGTCCTACCCATTGCTGCCTTGCTTTCAGTGGGTTGTGGGCCCAGGGTATGATGCTGCATTGTGGCACTGGTAACCATAAATTAGGCATAGGAATGTGGGACTGTTTTTCCATGATAATTCTGCCCACCAGGCAGAACTGTGCAGTCTAACCACAGATCAATGATTGAATGAAGTATTGGGGCCTAATCTGCCTTCAGGGAGAAGTTTTCAGGGACAGAGTGTTACATTCATGTTGAACAATGTATCAACAGGATGTAAGTTGAAATCTAGATTTGGTTTGGCCTCTAGAACTGAAACAGTGACAACATAGCAAAAGCAGAGGCATAGCAAGGCTGAATTTGGAGTCTATCTAGTGGAAAAATAATGAAAATGACTGCAGGCTCAAAAATTAAATAGTTTGTTTATGTTCTGCAGAATGACCAGTACAAACAAATACAGATGAGAAAGGCTGCAGTACATACCCAGCCCTTCAGTGCCCAGATGACAGAACACAGCGAGAAGTATCAAAACTTTCAGAGAAATATAACCTCACCTAGTGATCAAAATACAAAACTGACCTGATAATAGCAAGTAAATACAGAAGAACTCCTAGATGGAGAATTATAAACAGATGTTTTAAGAAATCTTAGTGCAGATAAGGAAGGTACAGATAAATAATTCGATATTCTAACAGAGAAATTTAGCAGAACAGTATAAATGACCAATGTGAGAAAAGTATCAGAATTAGAAGATAGTGCTAACATTGGCGGTTCAAATAAAAAAGAGAGCTACAAAGTCAACCTCTTTATTGGACATAGATTCAAAAATCTTCAATAGCATGTTGGCAAATAGAATGCAACAAATCATCAAAAAATCACACATCATGATCCAGGCTTTACCCCAGGAATGATGTCCCAACATATGCAAAAAAGTGCAATATTGCACATAAACAGACGTGCAAGAATCATATGATCATCTTGATATGTGCAGAAAAAGAATTTGACAAAATCAAACACTCATTCATGATAAAAATCCTTAAAAATAGGCAGAAAGACCTTATCTCAATCTAATTAAAACCATTTATGACAGACCAATGGCCAACATCATATTAAATGGGCAAAAGCTGAACACTTTTTCTCTAAACTCAGGAATACACACAAATGTCCACTATCACCACTCCTGTTCAACATAGTCCTCCAATCATTAGCCAGAGAAATCAGCCAGTAGAAAGAAAAGGAATGTGCACAGGAAAGGAAGAAGTCAAATTATCATTGTTTGCAGATAACATGATCCTCTATATAGAAAGCTCCAAAATTCCACACTAAGACTTCTAAAATTAATAATCAAATTCAGTAATGAAGCAGGATTCAAAATCAACACACAAAAATTCTTATTGCTCCTGTACGCAAATGGTGAACTCTGAGAAATGAAGTAGGAACATATCCTTCACAAAAAACATCAAGAAAAATTAAATATTTAAGAATTAACAGGGAAGTGAAAGATTTCTACAATGAAAACTACAGTAATGTAGAAAAGGATATTGACTAGGAGATCAGAAAATGGAAGGATATGAATAGGTAGAACTAATATTGTCAAAATGGCCATATTCCCAAAACTGTTACATAGATTTAATTCGGTTCCAAACAAAGTGCCAACAACACTCTCCACAAAACTGGAGAAAACAATCCTAAAATTCACTTGAAACCAGAAGAGACCCAAGATAACACAGGTAACCCCAGGCAACATGAGCACAGTAGGATGCATCACAATCCCAGACTTCACATTATATTACTACAATGATAAAAACATGATCATTCTGGTACAAAACATACAGGTAGATCAGTGAAACAGAACAGAGGAGGCAGAAGCAGTTCCATGCACATTCAGATAGCTAATTGTAGATAAAGAGGCTAAAATGTATGCTGGAGGAAATAGAGCCTCTACCAAATGATGCTGAGAAAAGTGGCTACACAGATACAAAAGATTGAAGCTAGAAGCATATCTCTCACCAAGTACTATTACAATCAAAGTGGATTAGATATCTAAATGTTAAGACAAATAGTTAATCTGCTGAATGATAAAATAGGTAAAACTCCTGAAGACATAGCTTAGGCAAGGACTTTCTAAACAAAATCCCAGTTACTCAAGAAGTAATAACAAAAATCAACACATGGCATCATATCAAATTCAAAAGCTCTATACAACCAAGGAAACAACAATGTCAAGGGAGAACCTACAGAATGGGAAAAGAAATGCCAGCTACTTCTTGGACAGAGGACGAATATGTAGAACATATACAAAATTCAAAAAAATTGTCTTACCCCAAACACCCAATCAAAAGATGGGCAAGTGAAATGAATAGGCATTTCTCAGAAGAATACTTGAAAAAATGTTCAACATCTCTGTCCAGTAGAGAAATGAAAATTAGATAGGAAGAGATTCCATGCCACTCCTGAAAGAATGGTTATCATCAAGAAATCAAATCAAATAATAACAAATGTGTGTGTGTGTGTGTGTGTGAGTTCTAGGTAAAACATTTGTTACTATTTGATTTCTATATTGTTGTTAAGCATGTAAACTAGTATAGGTATTATGGAAATCAGTATGGAGATTTCTAAAAAAACCTGAAAAACAAAAAATTAAGACTATATATTCCATTTGATTCAGCCATTCCCCATCTAGGTATCTTCCCAAAAGAGTTAAGGACATCATCACAGTGAAACATGCACACCCATGTTTACAGCAGCACAACTCAAAATAACTAAATCTTGGAAGTGGCGTATAGGTCCATAAATAGATCAAGGATAATGAAAATGTGGTATTTACATACAATGGTGTATTTCTCTGCCACAAAGAAGGATAAACTTGATACAGTTGTAGGAAAAAGATGCACCTTGAGACTACACTGTAAAGTGAAATAAATCAGTCACACAAACTTAAGTATCACATGGTTTCATTTGCATGAGAAACCCAAATTATAAATAAAGAGCAATATAAAAGATAGAAAAAAGGAAACAGGGTCATTGGTCTTTGGTAGAAAGGAAGGTTACCTAGAAATCAAAGGAGAGAGGGGGAGAAAGGGAAGGGAATGAAACAATTAAAATGTGCTGTGTGTATCTACCAACTCCCCATGGTGAATGTAATCATGCATGAAAAACATGCACTAATAAAATTTTAAAAATATAAATATGTGGTATGATCTGAAAATAGAGTGAATGTTTAAACTTTAAAAATTTGTTATGATTAGTCACTTTGCCATCAATCACGCTCAGATTATTACCCTTTAGTGAAACACACTCACTGCATCCTCCTTGCCACTTTTTGAAGCAGCTTTGGAATTCTTTTGTGTCTTCAGTTGAACTGTTGTGGCAGCCTTGATGTCCCGAATTGATTCAAAATATTTACTTTTCATGATCATTTTTACTTTGGAGAAGAACCAGAAGCTGAGCAGCTCCAGACCCAGTAAAGTCTCCCTTTCTGTTAGATGGCGCTCAGCATCAGCATTTACTGTGTTCACTGAGATTTTTGACAGATTGTATTTGCAGTACAAAATGATTACATTCATCTCGGCACATACACATATCACATCTCCATTTTTATTCTCCCTCCTGCCCACCCATCCTCCTCCCTCCTTCCTTTTTCTGCAGAGTCTGTCTCCCTGTTTCTATCATCTTTCTTTTACTTCTCTCTTTAAATTATTTATATTTTGGGTTTCTCATATTAGGGAAACAATTCCTCATAAAGAGGGTTTCTAGAACTGCCTCAGATAGTGGTAAGAAGATGAGATAAGTGTGTATAAAGTTTGTGTGAGTATTTTGACTGGAAACCATGGCAATGTGGCTTTTACTGCAATTATTTTTTTGAAAGTACAAAAATTAATTATATATTTTATTGACTTGTTTTTAGTATAATTTTTATGTTTTTATGTATCAGTTAAAAAATAAAAACTTAGTATTTTAATTACCCTAGTTTTATTTTATTTATTTATTTACTTATTTTTGGTACCAGGGATCAAACTCACAACTTTATGCTTACCAGGCAAGTGCTTGAGCCACTGAGCTAAATCCCCAGCCCTACTGTAGTTCTATAAAACAGTTTAGTATTCAGTCTTTCCCTGAAACTAGTAATCGGCATTAGCCTTGTTATTTTTGTATGTTGTTTCTGAAAATTTACCCTAGAACTTCCTAGTTTGACTTTGTTAAAGTATACTTTTGTTGGTGTCATATTAAGATTACCGATTAACTCAGAAAATTGATAATCTTATGAATTAAGGGTTGTAATTCAAGAACATTGTATGACTTTCCATATTTTGTGTTCCTCAGTAATATTGAAGAAGTATTATTTTATCCAGATCCTGCATAGGTAATTTAACTTACAGTTTATAATACTGTTGCTTTTCAGTTGATCTTAATAGCACATAAAAATATTATTTCCAGTTGGTGAAATCTTTTATTTCCTACTATATATTTCTTATGCTGTATGTTCTTCTCACCCTGAATTTGTTGGCTACTTCTTCTGGAATAAAGTTTAAAAAAATAGAGATGAAAAAATATTTTTTCTTCATGTTAATGAGATTTTATTTTAATTTTGCTTGGTTCTTTTCTCAAATATTTTATTTTTTCTCAATACCTGGGAATTAGTTTTTAAAATTTTAGTAGGCTCTATTCCTGAGCAGTTTTAGGTTTATAAAAAAATTTTATGGGGAAAACAGACTACTTTTTTCTGTATTTTTTAGAAGTGTCCATTTCTCATGTGGTTTCTAATTTTGTTATTATTTCTGTGATATTATTTTTCTTCTCATTCTCCCCTGAGCTCTAATGTTTCAACATTCAATCTCCTACTAATGTTTCATATCTTCCCTGAAAGTTTGTGTCCTGATGCTTCTTAGGTCTTTATTTTAAAAATGTATTTAAAATTATTGCTCTGCCATTGACAACAATTTTCATTGTTTCATGGTAACAGTTTGTGGGTGGATGTGTTTTTTAGCTTTTCCATCTTGATTCTCTTCTTCTCCATTTAGTCTTTCAGTATTAGTACAGTATGTAGTCTTTTTTGCATTTGATAAGGCCCATATGAGTTGTTTAATAAATGCCTTTGTGGTGACCAGACCAGGCCTGTACTTCCTCTAGCAGGAATTCTGTGCATGGTCCGTGGTTCTGTCTGTGAGAGAATTCTTATAGATATGAGCAGTGGGGTGTGGTCTCTGGAACTGTTAACCCAGTACAGGCTGTTTTGTCTGGAGGTGGTGTAGGATGGTTGAAGTATGCCAGCTCTACTTGATAATGAGAAGTGGGCCAGGGTGTGTGAAGGCCTCACCCAGACATAAAAGACCATAAATGGAGAAGCACCCACAAACTAACCATGAAGGAGAGCTTGAGATATTCCCTGAAGTGCGGCTTGCACCCTGACTCTCCTGAGTGTCCTTGGGTTGACCTAACCTTGTCATCATGATTTATTAATTACTGATGAATGATGGGAACACATGCACAATTCAAAACTAAAAGTAGGGTGGAGATAAATTGTAAATATGTAGGAATAGGGCACAGACTTCCCTAAATTTGGAAACACGGTAAAATAACTGAAAGCAAAACAAAGGAACTCCTCATCACCCACACTCTGGTGGCATCTTGGCTTGTCTCTGAGCCCTATCCTACTTTGCAAGGAACTCACTTTGAAAGTACTTCTTTGCCTGCGCATGGTCTCTCTCCCTTTGTGATGTGGTCTGGGAGATTTCTTTTCCTCTAGTTACCAAGAACCTGGAAAGGCTAGGGGACATTCTTACTATTATTTTTCTCAGCTCACTGATATTAACACTTTATACTCCCCCTAATGCAGTTCTTACTTCCTTTCTGTCTAACTGACAGAGAAGTCATAAAAACTCTGGCCTTACTGTACGGCCTCATTTAGCACTGTCTACTCTATTCCTTAAAATTTTATGACAAACTAGATCTAGGCAATCTACTCCACTTCACTGTATCCATGTCATTGTTCCAAGTGCAATGTCATTGATCTTGTACACCAAGTGTTTTTCTTATTGAAGAATTAGTATGATACTTTGTCTCCCCTGTTTTCCAGCATTCTTTCTTAAACCATTTTGTACACTAGTTGACCTCTCCTCTCTGCATTTTACAGCCATTCATCAAATCTCCTAGTTTCACTGAAGGTAGAGTTTGCAATTCTATTTCTCATTCTTATTTTGAATTATTTCTAAGAAGGGGAAAGTTATCTTTTTTAATGTTTTGCTTTAAAATAGATAATCTATACTATTTTTGAAATTCAATTTTTCTTCATTCTAACTACTTCATAATAGCTACTAAATATAATTTCAACTTTGTGAGTTCGAAGGAGAAGAGAGGAGAAATTATTATTAGTGTATTGTTACAAGGTAATCTGTAGTACTACTAAATTCAATTTTTCTTAGTACTGGCTACATCATAATATTTACTAAATCCAATTTCACTTTATTTTTTAGTTTCTTAATCATGACTGGAAGCAATTTTTTAAAACCAGATATTTTTAAGCCTTAGTAAATGTAAAACCATGCTTTGTGAGTTGTGGCAAGAGAGTGTTGGAGAAAGAGGCTGAAAGAAGAAATGTGTTAGGAGGAGATCAAAAGAAGCTAATTAACTAAAAGTTTGCATAAAAATTAACACAAATTAACTAAAACTTTGTGTAAAAACAGTTTGGTTGGCTACAGTAGCTTTTTAATTTTATAATAGTTTGTGATGTGAGGCTTGTTAAATGGTGTACAAACAAGAATAAACAATAATAATCCTTACTTTCAGTTAATCAAAAATTAGAATTAACATAAAATTTACTAATGAACAATAATTAAATGCAATTGCCAGGTGTCTCATAAGTTCAGTTCTTCAAGCTGAGAACATATTATCAGGTGTTATTCTGATTAAGTTATCAGATTAATTGTATCATTATTACATTGTTTTGGTCTTTAGTTAGTAAATTAGAGTGTTAATTTACAGAATTTCTTGTAAAAACACTAATTTAATATTATGAGGTTAAATTATTAATTCTTTATGACAAGTGCTATTTCATGTGTTGCTTAATTTATTTTTTAAAATTTTACTTTAAAGATAGTAAAATCCAACAAAACATAACAGAACAAAGTCAATCAAAACAAAGCAGTAGAACTGGTACAGAACTTCAAAGCAAGATACTAGGAAAACAATAACTACTATAGTATATCTTGTTATCTTCACAATAATTGACCATTGCATCAGGTATAATAAAATCAAACCAAAAACAAAACAGAATAAAACCAATCAAAACAGAATATAAAATAAAGCAAAAAAAAATTAATCAGAATAAAACAAAACAATGAGAACAATACTGGGCCTCAAAGACAAGACAGAAGGGAATCCCCCATATTTGCTGCATTGCATACTGTCATCCTTCGAAGAGATGCTCAGACTACTGGCCACAGGCCTGCAGAATCAACCAAACAATACAAGCATTTAGTTGCTTTATGTGCCTTAGTTGCTATCAACTTAGCTGGTCCTCTGAATCAGCAGGTTGCTTGGTTGGGGCAGGGGGTGTTTCTTGATTCTCATCCTGTGTGTCAGTAGGTGCACCTAAGGCGCAAATCTTTCTCTTCCTGGAGTCCGCACTGATTGCACCACTCACCAGGAAGGCCTGCTAGTTGTTGTCTGGTTGGATCCTCCCTGACCCAACATGGTAGGTTCTCGGGAGGCAAATCTTTTTCTCATGTGTTGCTTAAGAAATTGCTGTCTCTTTAAGCTAAGGAAAATAATGCCAATATGAATTCATCTGAAATACAATTTTATCAGACAAATTAATTTATAAATTAAAAGTGCTATCATTTAATCCATCTTATTGGCACTGCATAATTCCCATGTTACTAGAAGCAAACTATTTTTGCAATAAAAAATCATGAATTCCATGATTTTACTGACAGCAACCATTGTAAGCACCTAATATGTACAGAGTGCTCTGAAGATTCCTGTTACACATTGTATTTTTAAACTGATCTAAAGTCAGTCCAAAAAAGCCCTAGAGCAGTTTTGTGTATAGAAACTTAAAATTCCCCTGAGTCTTCTACTCATCAGTACTGTACTTATTATTTTCAGTGATACTTTCAAATGTATGTAAGTTTTCTTCTGTGCACCAATTTTCCACATAGTTGGAGGCAAATCTCATTTCCCTATTAAGGTTTGATTTTCAAGAGATGTCACAGACTTGAAGAAGAAAGAGCAGATTATTTTGAGGTAATGAGGATGGGAGCCACAGATCAGGAGCTTGTAGGTTACTTCAGGAATCTTAAGTTATTCATTGAAATCTGGAACTCAGTCTGACTAGAAATTGTGTGACTGCTGAGGACGATTGAAGAGTGCTTTCTTGGGTTTTTCTACTTTTAAGTAGGAGTTAAAGAGGTACGGGAGACATTAAGAAAGTGAATTCATTAAATGTGTAAGGGGAAGTTTTTGAAGAACAGTGTCAGTGGCTACAGTCATTAAAGCTAAGTCTTGATGAATGGCCTTGATATTTGTTGATTTTGAATTCATTGCAGCAGGTACATAATTTTAATAAAGTGAAGAGATAAAAAGAATATATTAGAAGGTTAATTATAAGCTAAAATATTATTATGGGTAATAAAATTCTAGTTTTTAATGGTAATGGAAGAATTTTGAAGCCTGGCATGTCTAAATTTGATGACATGAGTGCTACCATCTCACTGGGTAGAACAGAAAGTTGAGATTGGTAGTTTTATTAAGAAATTTGTGCTTTAATATGGAAAAAATTGGCAATGATAAGTGTTTTTATAGTCACTCAAGGGCACTGTCTGCCTTGTGGAACCTTGCTGCCTTACATTTTGCCAATCATATAAGGAGCTGTACGAAAAAACTAGTGTTAGGGTCTACACTATTTCTGAATATTCAGCCAGTGCTTTCTTGTCCTTAGAGAGCAGTTTGGGAAAAAGTTCTCTCAAGTAGCCTATAGACCTTCTGAAAACATAGATAAATCTCCATTACTTGAAACTAAGAGCATCAGGAAATTAATAGAAGTTGTGTTCATTAGGATTCAGGAAGAGTAGGACCTAGCCTTGCAGGAAGAAAGAGATTAATCACAAAAAGAGTAAAAAGCAAAAGAACATAAAATATAGAGTAATCTATGAAAACATAGACAGAGGAAAAAACATCATTAGTACTGCATTTATAGAACCAGTCTCCTTATAGAATCAGGATGCTTGATGGTTGAGAATAAAATAAAACTTTTAGTAGTTGTTTTGAAAGTCATGATTATGAATAAAAATCATGATTATCAATTTGATTGGATTAAGAAATACCTGGCAAATTAGTAAAACACTTTTCCAGGTGTGCCTGTATGAAATGATTGGCACATATTGCAGAGCAGAAAACCAAAGAAGAAAAAACCCACCCTAATTGTGGCTGGCACCATCCAAAAAACTTGGGGCCTGCATGGAATAAAGATGGAAGGGAAAACCTAGCTTGTATTTGAAATACTCCATTCTGCTTGAGTGGCTGTGTCTTTTGCTACAATTATTATCTGCATACATCAGACTCCAGTTTCTTCAGACTTTCAATGCACAGTCATGTCAGCAACTCTCCAATGAGTCTCCAGGCATTGAATTGGCACTGCATCCTTGATGCCTCTTTACTACACAACTTCCATCATTCTTGGAATAAGGAGCTAATGAATCCCCTACCTTCCAGCATACAGATGGCTATTGTGGACCATCCTATCTCATCTCTGATCTTGTTCCTGGAAGCCTAACTACACTATCTAATAAATCTTCTTGCATGAATATATTTCTATCTCTATCATCTGTTCCCTTTAGAGACCCTTAACCAAAACAGAAAATTGGTTCCAAGAAATGGAGTCGTTTCTGTGTCTGTATCTGACCATGTGTTTCAGAAGCCTTTAGATATGACTTGTGGGAAGAGTTTGGAAAAGTGTGATGAAGCTAGCTAGAGAAGCCATAGAATACTGTAAGCAGAGCCTGATAGTGAATTCTGGTCTGAGCTCAGAGGAATGGACTAATTGATATGGTGAAGGAAAACTGAAGCAATGAAATGTGTAGGCCAATGACTGGGTACTATGGGTTGTTTTAGCCAGATTTATACTGAAAATTGGGAGAAAAGCTACAGGGTCCAAATGTTTTTTTTTTTTAATTTTATTTAAAAGAAAATAGACACAGAAGATAGAAACAAAAAGCATGAAAAACAAACAACAACGACGACAGATCTGATACAATTACACTGTAGGTTTACACTCTGAGGTGGTTGAAGTTTGACAGCAGTTACAATATTACATATTGTTACCTTCCTAGGCGTTGATCATATTGACAGACATAGACACGCAAGGTTTATCAATTCAGGAATATTAATTTTCTTTTTCAATAGCTAATGTACCCAGCAATACAGTTTTTTTTAGCTGTCTTATTTATGCATATTTATAAATTTATGTCTTTTTCTTTTTCCCTTCCTTTCTTCCTTTCCCCTTAGAGTATCTCTTGTTATCATTGAAATAA